>JBBPBX010023890.1:20140-40149 GCA_038048925.1 Garcialebias charrua
CCCCTTCTCAAACAAATGTTTTTTTCAAACACTCGATTCAGACAACTTATCTTACGTTTGTCTTTTATTGGGGAAAGGTGCATTGTGGGTCTTTTCAGAACAACAACAACAACAGATCCTGCATCTGAGCTTGTCCTCGCCCGCACCAAACCGAAGCGTAGCTGATCGTATTGTTGGAGCTCGAACATAATAGATATCATGGCAAAAAAAATAGTTAAGGGAACACTACCTCCACCACGTGTGAGACGAGTATGATCCTACACCCCGCCCACCGAAGGGCTACAGAAGTGAATGGAGACAGAGCTACATGTGAGCCGATCCGAATTGAACCAGACCGGACCAGACTGATCCGCTCTGCGCCGAGCGAGTGGAAAAGGGGCATTAATTCACCAGCGGGCCAGACTTGGTCCGCAGGCCATATGTTGAACAGCCCTGCTCCAAACTAACCTGTTGTTCCTCTAATAAAGCCATGGAGTGACGTCCCGTTCCCTGTACAGCTGACCATTAACATAAAGCCTGTCAACAGATACTGTAGCTCTTTTTCCTTCAGAAATAAACTTCTTCCTGATTGGAAACAAAACGCATCTTCGATCAAGGATTTCTTTAGGAAATTGATCATTAACGCTAAAGCCCGTCCCACGCAGCTCTTGGCCCTGTCTGATAACCTGCATTTTCTGTTTATAATGCTCAAATTTAACTACTATCGGCCGAGGACGCGTGTTATTGGGCTTCTTAGCGCCGAGCCGGTGAACACGATGGAAAGTGATGCTTCTTACCGTCGCGCTCGGGAGTTTAAGCTGACGTTGAATGAAGTCACGGATCGTAACTTCAGCGTCCTCTCCCCCCAGCTCCGGTACCCCAGAAAAAAACAGCAAAAACTGCGTGCACCCCCACACGGTTCACCTGAAGTAATACAATCACGTCTTTTCTAAAGGCAGGTGGGCATCAGCGTCAGCAATGAGGCCCCGTCCTCTTTGCATAAAAGGGGCTGACACCCCACCTTCATTCTCTTTGTGCCCTTCACCTCGCTTCACACCTGAACTTCGCAGGACTCTCTGTGACTGGATCGCTCGACTGGAGGTGAGCTCGCTCCTTGCCCTGAGCGTTACAGAGAAACTTTCCTGTGAGCACTGGGATTAGCGGAGGCTAACCCAGTGTCGTCGACTTAACCTCGAGGTTTTTCTTCTGCTCTTTCGCAGCTCAGCTACGAGACGCCAGCTGCGCCACGCTACCTGCGTAGCTAACGGATGCGGCTAGCTACCAAGAGCAGCTCGACGCGAGGACGTCTTCGCAACGGTTAGCGGACGGCTAACTGGCTACAACTTGACGTCTCTTCTCAGCCATGGCTCGGGAGAAGAGCAAGAGAAAGTCAAAGAACTCCAACAAAAACAGCAGGCCAGCGAGCCCCGGCTCCCGAGCCTGCCCCTGCGGGTGTAGTTATTCCCTCTCAGCGACGGACACCCACGAGGCCTGTCCCGTCTGCTTAGGGATGCTACACGCAAAAACAGCTTTGGACTCCCCCCCGAGTCCTGCCTTCACTGCGGATTGCTACGTGAGGCAGAGAGATGGAGACGCATGGAATTTGTGGTCAAAGCCATGGGTGGTTCCACTACGGTTCGGGAACCGCTCCTCACCGAAGCGCTCACTCCTACCACGGAGCTCGAGGCTGTGGAATTGGAGGACAATGGTCAAGCCGACTGGGGAGGAAACGTGGACGTTGTGGCCCCGCTCGGGGACTTTACCAACAAGTTCGACACGAGGGACTTGTTACGAGCAAATGAGCTCTCGCTAACAGCCTCGGGCGAGCTAACTGATGACGAAGCCGACAACGAGGACGAAGGAGAAGACGAGGACTTCTCCCAGATCCTCGCGGCATCTCTCATGCTACGAGCTTCTAAATCCAGAATGGACTCTCTGAATTTCCTGTTTTCATTAGACATCCGTGTCACTTGCTCTGTTAGTTGTTTCACGTCACCACGCAGCGCTTGGTTCTCTGCAGCGAGTGACATCACTTGAGCTTGGCTGAATTCCAAGGATTCCCTAAGTGATTGAAATTCTTTGTGCAGAACTTCAACCAAAGCCAGCCTAGCATCCAAATGAGTTAGCTTTTTATCAATAGATTCCAATACCTCCGTGAAACTCTTTTCTGGAGACACGGATGTGCCCGGAGAACTCTCTGAACGCGTGCGTTTGGATGTTTGTGTGGGCGTGGTGTTTTCCTGTGTTTTACCCATCACGAAGCTGTCAAAACACTGGTCCAGAAAACCCTCCAGGTCACTCACCATCTGCTCGTCCAGTTTGTGTATTTGAATCAACAGGTAGAGGTTAATACGAACAATATTTTTATGTTATAATTTAATATATTGGCTTACCTGAATTTAATCGTGTTTGTTTGGTTTACCTGTATCCTGCCATGAAAACACGCAGCACAGCTCTCCCAGACGTCAGCCGCTCATCACCAGGTGCAAACAATCACCTTTGATGTTTCTACTGACATTATCAAATGTTTAAAATCTCCTTCATCCAGATCTTTCCAAAATGTATCGTTCTCCTCCATATCACATCCAACCTGTGGAGCACAACCACTAGTGGTGTAACGGTACACGTTTGTGTACCGAACCGTTTCGGTACGGCACATTCGGGTCGTCCACATGTGTACAGTTTTGGTTATTTTTCACTTATTAAATGTTATTAACGGGAGAATATATGCGCCACGGAACTAAATTTCATGGACGCGTTTCAGCACGGCGCTATTATCTTGCAGCACGCGTAGCATTAGCAGCCTAGCTTCTTGCTGAAGTCTCCTGTTTGGGAACGTTATGTCATTGTTTCACGAAGACTGGATCTGCAGCAGCAACACGTCTAACGTTAACGCGCTTGAAACACCGTCATCCGAATGTGAACGAAGAAAACCAGCTTGTTGCAAACACCGCTAACAGCAGCGGCATTTAAACAACTTCATCAGGTAACTCAGAGCAATCCAGAGCAATAACACAAACTTTAGGAGTTTTTAAATCTCTGAATCTACGTCTGAATGTTGTTGATGTGCAGGCTTTAAAGTTACTGAGCGTCACTACAACATCCATCACGTCAACACTTCAGCCAAAAAGTTCAAAACTTTATGGAAAAAATTAAAACTGATATTGTCAACAAGTCCTGGAGCAGAATAAAGCCCTGATGATGATGATGATGATGACTGAGAGATTCAACCACCTCAACCGTTTAAGAAGAGGTATTGTTTTATTATTATTATTATAATCTAATTAGCCTTTTTTATTTAAAATCATAATCTTATTAACTTTTTTTTTACTTCTTTGTGTTTTATTTTCAGTCTGGGACAGAGATAGCAGCTGTCTTCTTCCTCTTCACGGACATCCCAGGGACATTGCTAAATGTATTTTATCTTCCATTTTATATCCTTTATGTATTTTATATTTCAATTTGTCGCTGATAATGTTTGCTCTGTATTACACTGTGTTGGTTTGTTAAGTGTCCTTGGGTGTCCTGAAAGGCGCTTTTAAATAAAATGATTATTATATTATTATTATTATTATTACATCCACCAGATCACCAGCAGCTAAGAAGTGTGTGATGACTGAACTCCAGGGACCTGTCCCACCTGGGGGAGCAGGTCCAAGAAGAGGTTGTTGTGAGTAATGAGGACAAATACAGCCACTCTGCTGCTACTGCTGTTATTTGAGATGATATTCTCCACCACTGGAGATATTCACTGCAACTACATCTGTGCTTTTAGCAGAAAATGTGGACAAGTTGGTCTTTTTGGACAAAAACTTAAAACTTGATTAGTTAGATTGTAAACAGTCTGTTGCTGCTTATTGTTCTGACTGTAATTGTATTTATTAAGATTTGTATTATTGTTAATATAGTTTATTTATTGTAGAGTGCTGTTTATTTAAAATATGATCCAAATGGGTCACTTTTATTTATTTTTATACAAACGTACTTTGGGCACATTTTCAAAATAAACATTTTGTAAGTCTTTTTCTGTCTTTTTTTGGTACCGAAAATAAACCAAACCAAGCCCTCCTTGAAACTGAACCAAACCGAAATGTGATTTTAGCGTACCGTTACACCCCTAATAACCACTGACTATGTTTAGCATCAGACCTTCTACTTCTACCTTCAGACACATCACCCTATCAGACACTCTCTTCACCTCTACTACATTCTTTGTCAACTCCTCCTTCAGGACCACCACTACTCTATTTCTCTTTCTATCCACACCATGGTAAAACAGTTTGAACCCTGTTCCAATGCTGCGAGCATCTACCTTCCTTCTCTGCATCATGTCAGCCAGCTCTCTACCTTTGCCTGTCATTGTCCCCACATTTACAGTTGCCACCCTCAGTCCTACATTCTTCACTTTCCTCTTCTCCTCTGTCTCCTGACACGTTTCCCTCCTCGTGGTCTTCCACTGACAATAGCACAATTTCGGCCAGCACCCTGTTTGTCAACAGCACCGGTGGTGGTCGTTGTTAGCCCAGGCCTCAACAGATCCGGTTTATTGTTGCTTAGATGAACTCGCATATTATTTTTTCAAAAGTGTTTCATGTGGGATGCCCTTCCTGACACAACTCTCACCATTTATCTGGGCTTGGAACCAGAACCATGGATGTGCTCCCTAGTAACTGGTTTATTTCTTTTATTATTTCAAGTGGTACCAACAATACACAAAAATATACTACATAAACATCTAGGTTTGACTTTAAGGTTTTCAGAGTAATACATGTTTAATGTTGCAGCTGTTCATTTGATAAAATCAGCTCCTACATGAAGGCTATGGACCCTTTCATGAGAGTGTGTTAGTGTGAAGCTGATGAGTATCGGTCCATCTGAAAGTTTTCATCCAAACTTCTGACCTGAACTCAGACACACCAATAATTGAAAAGAATTAAACAAACAGAGAATGGAGTTGAATATATGAGTTTAATAATGTCACAAATGTTAATAACGTCAGATTTATCATCGCATCTCTTAAGGTGATGTCATCGAGGCTCGATATCTTGGATGAAGTGACATCACATCTCTTACTGGTCTCAGATGTGTGGGGACAACTTGGACACTGTTATGGGTCTCTGACGCAGAGGAACGCATATTTTCTGCTGCAACTAGCATCGTTGACATAATCGTTTCCTTTAAAAAGAAAAAGGAAAATTATTAAGATACATTTTGACACATTTCCTTCATATCTTGATGAATGTTTTCAGAAATGAAATAATTATTTTCTTTTTATTGTCACTATACTCTATATGTATGTATATATATATATATANATTGTTCTGAGGAGGATGTTAGGGTCACAATAGTAAGATTTAGTAACAGACAATTTCGGGATAAAAGCAGTTAATAAGTTGCACAAGGTTTGTTTGTGTCTTTGCTTCAACAAACCCTGACTTGCTGTCTCTTTGGGGTCCAGAAATATAATTTGTTTAATGGTCAGTTGTTTAATGAAAAATAAGCCTCACACATGGTGCTAAAATGAAGCGGCTCTATCTTCATTTGATTCTGGAACATTTCAAAACTGCACATCTAGAAACACATCAGTTTTCATCACTTTCAGTCAGTTGAGCAGAAGATGATGAGTTTTGCTCTGTATTTGGACGTCTTGGTGTTTGGCTACTGTCCATTGTGGCTGCAAACAAGACGTCTAAATCTTTGAGCTGGAAATTTGGAGATTTTTCTGTTTATGTTGTAAAAAATTATATTTTTGAATAGTTGTTCAAATCTCTGTAGTTTCATGTCAAAGTTTTTGAATGCTTTCACTTGCCTCTCATGTTGCATTTCTCCACCTACTCCATGTTTCCAGTTAGCTCAGCCGCCTTAATTTAAATGCTCACCTGTCCTATCATATCTAGGACAGTCTCAGTAACCGTGTAAAGTTCGCAAACATCAGATTTAGACTCTGACTACAGTCCATCTTAAATGAGTTGGATTGCAAAGACAAAGGAAATCTTGTTTGAAATGTTTCTAATTAAATCAGTCCATTTATTTATTAACAGTATTGAAGAAAATCAAATTCCATTTAATCTTTCTGTTCTGGAAACAGCTGTCTGTTGTGCAGAAGAAGATCCATACCTCCTAAGTTGATCTCCATGCAGTTCTCTCCACCAAGGTTGTTTGGTTCTGCTTTGCCCCAAGAATTGAAGATGAACTTGGAACCATCGCTCCACATCCACACGCCCTCCTGAGAAAATTTTAAAAGTTCATTCAGTGCTTTTACTTTCTACTAACTGCTGCCAAGACCTTACACAGCTGGGATGTCTTGAGAAAGAAACCTTTGATGCTCTAACTCCTATTTGAAGTCAGTTTCCTAAGACGTCTCCAAAATATCCTCATGTGAGTGGCAGCTTGCATTACCCAAACCCCAGCAGGATCTTTGGCTTTATGACAATAAGTGTTATTTTGGAGAAAAATTACCTTTCTGCTCGAAACACCCAAAATATTTTAAAATATTTTGTCCCCAATAAACAGTCAATCTTTAAGAATTATCACATGGTAAAATAAATACATAAACTGTAAATGTCTATGCTAGCTCCTTGAGGGTTATAAAAATTAGCATAGTTCAGTTATATAATATATATACAGTATATACATATACATATTATTGCAATTTTAAAAATAGAGTAAATAAAATACCAAAATCCAACAAATAAAACAAAAAATACAGATCCTGACATCAGAGGTGGAAACAAAGCAAAAATGCAACGTTGTACACTGCACAAGAAAATGTTGTCTTTTCTAAAACTGGGAATTTTAATTATGACTGCTGGTCACAAACATTCATAATTTATAAACTGCAACAGAAAATCTACACATTCTCTCACAGATTTAGATGTTTACTGTTGCACCGAGGGACTGAGAGAAACGCAATTTCGGTCCTGTGTATGTCCTGTACAGTACATATTGCAGATCTGACAATAAAGTTGACTTTGACTTTGACTTTGAGATATGAGGCCCAGTGAGAGTCTGGCTCAACAAGGTCAAACACCTGGAAGTTAAAATAAACGGGTTTCAGATCTGGTGCTAAAAATAAATCAGTAGTCGTACCTTCGCTGCATCATGGCCTCCAACCCATGTCTCCACGTTGGACCCTGCGGTCCTTACGACCAGGCTTCTGAGGAAGGTGTACTCGTCGATGCTTTGGATGGAGGCCAGGTTCCCATTCTGGGAGTTGCAGTGACGCTGAGGAGAGAAAACACCAACAACGTTACGTCATCACTGAACTGTGGGATTTATTTAAAATGGCCGACGTTATCTCTGAATAAAAAATACATACAGTACAGGTTGTCCCCGACTTACGAACAAGTTTCGTTCCTATGCCCGTTCATAACACGAAAATCAACGCGTCGAAAATACGTCCAAACGGCACCTCATACATCCAAGCACCTCATACGTACAGTACTGTATTTTTTACCAAGCACTTAGCCTATCCTAACAAGTCACCCTACATAATTATCAAAAACCACATACATTTAGGAGCCATAATGAAGGAAAAAAGAGTTAATTTCTTACTGGAAGCTGGTGACTTCTTCCTCCGTCTGTTAGCATGTTAGCTCGTGCACCTCTGAGCTCTGCAGCTTGCTTCACGAGGTCCACAGCGTTTACAGCAACGTCTGTTAGCATGTTAGCTCATTGCTAGCATGTTAGCTCGTTGCTCAGCTGTCCTCCGCTCCTCCTGTATTTCCACGCGTGGTCCAGATGTCCGGGTCGGGGAGGAGGTCCTGCCCCAAGTGGAGGAGTTTAAGTATCTCGGCGTCTTGTTCACGAATGAGGGAAAACTGGAGCGTGAGATCGATAGGCGGATAGGTGCAGCATCCGCAGTGAAGCGGGCGCTGTACCGGTCTGTCGTGGTGAAGAGAGAGCTGAGTCAAAAGGCAAAGCTCTCAATTTACCGATCGATCTACGTTCCCACCCTCATCTATGGTCATGAGCTTTGGGTTATGACCGAAAGAACGAGATCTCGGATACAAGCGGCTGAAATGAGTTTTCTCCGCAGGGTGTCTGGACTCTCCCTTAGAGATAGGGTGAGAAGCTCAGTCATCCGGGAGGGACTCGGAGTAGAGCCGCTGCTTCTCCACATCGAGAGGAGCCAGTTGAGGTGGCTCGGGCATCTGGTTAGGATGCCTCCTGGACGCCTCCCTGGTGAGGTGTTCCGGGCATGTCCCACCGGGAGGAGACCCAGAGGAAGACCCAGGACACGCTGGAGGGACTATGTTTCTCGGCTGGCCTGGGAACGCCTTGGGATTCCCCCAGAGGAGCTGCTCCAAGTGGCTGGGGAGAGGGAAGTCTGGGCCTCCCTACTTAGGCTGCTACCCCCGCGACCCGACCCCGGATAAGCAGACGAAAATGGATGGATGGATGGTCCAGATGTCTGCCTGCTCTGTAAGTTTCCACTGAGCGCGTCAGTGGAAACCCCCTCCTGTAAGTTTCAAGCTCCCCTAAGTTTCATTTCAAGCTCCCCCTTCCCTCCTGTAAGTTTTAAGCTCCCCTAAGTTTCGTTTCTGTACCGTATTTTCTGCTGTAAAGGCGCATAAACGGCGTAACTCGAACAATGCTTTTCAATGGGAGCGCGTTCGTAAAGTCAAATCGCCGTAAGTCGAGGACTACCTGTATTTTTAACAACAGTCCTTTTTTCAGTCTTTTTCTTACAGAAAATTTACTTAAATTACTTTTCAATATCCTTTAGTTTAAAGTTTAACCTTTAGTTCTTTTAAACCATGTCACATGATCACTGTAAACTGTTGTTGTTGTTGTACCTCAGCATCGGCCCAATCCTTCTCAGTATTCACAAACAGGTAGCAGTGTCCTCCATACCAGGTCCAACCAGGAGGACAGGTCTCACAGAAAGCAGCTGCAAAAATAAAAAATATTCATCAATGAAAGTCAATTATACACAACTAAAGTTGACCAAAGAGGTGTGCAATAAAACTATTAAAGATGTGAAAACTCAAACATTAAAATCATGGCGACAGAAAAAAGGCAAAATGTTACGTTTCTTACATTTTAAAGCTCTTAACTGCAATTAATAAACGTAATCTCATATTTATTAAGTCAACACAGCAGTGTTAGTGTATTTTATGAAAGTTATAGTAAAATAATAAGTCTTGCACAAAACTATTTAAAATATTGGAAATTAGTTTTAATTAGTTTTGTTCAAAACTGCAAATTTCATTAAAAATGTCTGAAATCCCATCAAATACATTTTTTAAAGTTCAGTTCATTAAATAACTGTTCTGATCGCCTGCTGCCATGACAAGAGGACAATCATGTAACTGTGTCTACATGCCTCTGTTAGCAAAATATCTCAGGACCATCTGGATGAATTTCAGTGAAACTTCATACAGTAAGGGTTGGATTAACTTTTAGAGTTAACCAAATTCAAGATGGCCGTCACAGCCAATTGACCTCAAACACAAAAATGGCTCCAACTCAGTCAGCGTCTTTGGCTGCAATTTTAAAACATTCAGCTTCTTCGGCTACCTCCACCTATAGATTAACTAAAACACAAATAATATTCATAAAGAAGCACCCACCTGGTTGTGGAGAACATTTTGCCTGGAGATCAAAACAAAACCAGAGAATTAAAAACTAGAATTATGTTTAATAATTTTTATTTTATTTTATTTGCATGAAGGATCAGTTTTAACGATCCTGAAGATCAAATCCAAACATTTTTCTAAACTTAAACAGGAAGAACAGGTTCTCTGAACAGCAATTGAAGTTTAATAAAGAAGCTGAAGCTAAAGTAAAATTGTGTGAAACAAAACCTAAAATTAACTCAGCGTCCAGCAAAATTGTAGCTTGTAGCTAAAAGCATCAGAACGTCATAGATTGTAGCTAAAAGCATCAAAACACTGTAATTCAAAGGTAAAAACATTGATTGTAATGAAGTGGATTTTAAATGGCGCAAATCTTTTAGGATTTCAAAAAGTTTGATGCATCTCTCAAAAGGTGCAGCTGAAATATCAGAAATAAGCTGAAGTTGTTGATAAAAGGTTTAAAGGAGCTAAAGTTTGAAAACTCAGAAACAAACTCAAAATAGGAAAACGATGTCAGTGTGAATGCTGACTCAGCATTTGTACCAGGGCTATTCAACTGACCCCCCCGGGGGCCAAATCAGACCCATGGATGAGCTCAGTTCAGCCCACCAATGGGTACATTTCTAATTAAAACTATTTTAAACCATAAAACAAACTTCCTTAATAACAATAACTGCTGGATGTCCAGCCTCTGAGCTCAGGACTTTCAGTAACTGTGCCCGCCTGAACACGTTAGTTGAACAGTCCTGGTATAGATAATAATTAAACATCAAATGTTTCTTTTTACTTACGTTCGCTCCGACCCACAGACCGCAGACGATCAGGGTGAAAAGAAGACCTGAAGACATCTGTGGACAGAATTCACTAGTTTTATCTCAGAAATGAAATATTGAACCCGTGTACCTTCTGTCAGGACCAATCCTTTATTTTAGCTCTAACATCACGGCCAACACGTCTTCCTGATGGAGTCAGGAGACCAGTTTTCTAAAATGGAAGCGTCTTACCTTGTGATGAGATGAAGACGATTCTGCAGCAGACAGAAACACATCTTCAGACGGTCGACCCCGTTTTTATAATGCAGCTCTGCTGTTTTAGGCACGGTGAACGTCAACGGACCGAAACATGTTAAATATTGTCTCAAGGCTGCAACAAAAAGTTTTCTTAAGAAATTCTAGGAGTTTACCATCAGAATAAATACATATTGGACCTGCAGTTCTGTAAACATCAGACTATTAAATAATGAACATATGGACTATTTGACTATGGTGCGATAACATAAACTCACTCCTGTTGGCTGAACAAATGTGGGAAATAAACGAAGACAGAGCAAACGGAAAGCGTTTATTGAGTTTTAAGTTCTTCAGATCATGGATTTAGCAGAAGCTGTTGGGATCTGATCAGTTTGGACACAAAATATTGGTACAAAAACAGTTTTGAATAAAATTAGCACTCCTAAATGAAGTGCATATTGCCATTTTGTTCTTGAATTGTTTGCTCCATCAATTGAATTGACTCCAACAATTGTTCAACTAGCTGTCCAGTAATTACCTTGTTCCAAGAGCAAGCTTTGGTAAGCCATTGTCTTAGTGTGAGGGCCGGCCCAAGCCTCTTTGGGGCCCTAAGCGAAATTTGGATGGGGGCCCTCTATTTCTACTAATAATGTGAATTAATGCAATCAACGGTCAGGTGGTTTTATCATTCTCCCACCTGATAAAACGTATTGCAACTCTGACAGTCCTTTTTAATGTACATATGTAATTTATTGCAGGGGTGTCAAACTTATTTTAATTTTGGACCACATCAAGTTCATGAATGTCCTCGGAAGGCCAGACATGGCAGAATGTATTGATAAACAGCCAATGAATAAACTAGTAAAATCAAACTTTCTAAAAATTGAAGATAAAACTTCGCCCATCATGCCTTTTGGGGAAGGAAAAGGTATCCCAGTGGTCCTCTCATCACCTGCTCAGTCCTGTTTACATCTGAGAGGAAAGATGGCCACTCAGCTGGGTCCATTGGCAGAGCTGATGATCCTTGGGGTGGCTCGGACTTTGATGTGGAAGCTTCTGAGAAAAAGACAAAAGAAAGATGATGATTAATAATAACATAAAAGGGCAGAAAATGTTTGCGATGTACATAACTGTTAATCTGAAAATGATCTGGAGCACAAAGAGGAATTATAGATGTTTTGCTGTTAACTTACCAGGTAGTTCAGCAGTAGTTGCAGACACAGATGAGACAGTGGGCACATGGGGATGCTAGACTTAGCTCTGCAGAGGATGGAGATGGACATAAGATGAAATACATACATATGCACACACATTGCATACTTTCATTACAGACTCTGGAGTGTAATTACTATAACTAAAAATTAATTGTATGCTGCATGGTGAGTCTTTCTCTTACCTGATGCACTGCCCACAGCAGAGCCTGGTAATGTGGACTGGCACTGAGATGATTCTTTGCTGCCAAAATATTTTAACAGTGCTCCTGCAGAATTTCACATAACATAAGTTTGTGTAAAAATTGTTTATTTTAGTCACATAAATTATCATGCTCAACAGTCCATAACATATTGACAACTCAAGCATAGCTGCCGTTATTAATATATCGATATAGCCTGATGTAAAACATTTGGCTAACAAATGTTATGTATTGTGAAGTTTTAATTATTTCTATCAAGCGTTAGCCAAAACTCTGTTTATTTTTATTTTATTCATTTATTTGTTCATTTCAAATTTAAAACACAAAAAATATATTTACAAAATCATATCAAGAAGAAAAAAAAATTTAAATGAAAGGAAGCAGAATAAGAAAATCTTATATCTGCCCCTTTTTAAACAAAATCAATTCAAACAATCAATTATAAACAATAATTATCCATGAACCAATTATGTAACGTATTACAATTCACAAATATATGGTACTTATAATTTTCACAGTTTATATATTTTTGGTAAGGTCTATTCAGGGGTTCTGGAGAGGAGGGTCCGTCGGATAGTCGTACCTCGGATTCAGGAGGAGCAGTGTGGTTTTCGTCCTGGTCGTGGAACACTGGACCAGCTCTACACCCTCAGCAGGTCCTGGAGGGTGCGTGGGAGTTTGCCCAACCAGTTTACATGTGCTTTGTGGACTTGGAAAAGGCATTCGACCGCGTCCCTCGGGGGGTTCTGTGGGGGGTACTCCGGGAGTATGGGGTACCAGGCCCTTTGATATGGGCTGTTAGGTCCCTGTACGACCGGTGTCAGAGCTTGGTCCGCATTGCCGGCAGTAAGTCAGGCTCGTTTCCGGTGAGAGTTGGACTCCGCCAAGGTTGCCCTTTGTCACCGATTCTGTTCATAACTTTTATGGACAGAATTTCTAGGCGCAGCCAAGGTGTTGAGAGGATCCGTTTTGGTGGCCTTAGAATCGCTTCTCTGTTTTTTGCAGATGATGTGGTCCTATTGGCTTCATCAGATCGTGATCTACAGCTTTCGCTGGAGCGGTTTGCAGCCGAGTGTGATGCGGCCGGGATGAGGATCAGTTCCTCCAAATCCGAGGCCATGGTCTTGAGCCGGAAAAGGGTAGCATGCCCTCTCCGGGTCGGGGAGGAGGTCCTGCCCCAAGTGGAGGAGTTTAAGTATCTCGGGTCTTGTTCACGAATGAGGGAAAACTGGAGCGTGAGAT
This sequence comes from Garcialebias charrua, assembly GCA_038048925.1. NCBI lineage: Eukaryota > Metazoa > Chordata > Actinopteri > Cyprinodontiformes > Rivulidae > Garcialebias > Garcialebias charrua. Next base: position 33,367 of record JBBPBX010023890.1, read on the forward strand.
CGATAGGCGGATAGGTGCAGCATCCGCAGTGAAGCGGGCGCTGTACCGGTCTGTCGTGGTGAAGAGAGAGCTGAGTCAAAAGGCAAAGCTCTCAATTTACCGATCGATCTACGTTCCCACCCTCATCTATGGTCATGAGCTTTGGGTTGTGACCGAAAGAACAAGATCTCGGATACAAGCGGCTGAAATGAGTTTTCTCCGCAGGGTGTCTGGACTCTCCCTTAGAGATAGGGTGAGAAGCTCAGTCATCCGGGAGGGACTCGGAGTAGAGCCGCTGCTTCTCCACATCGAGAGGAGCCAGTTGAGGTGGCTCGGGCATCTGGTTAGGATGCCTCCTGGACGCCTCCCTGGTGAGGTGTTCCGGGCATGTCCCACCGGGAGGAGACCCAGAGGAAGACCCAGGACACGCTGGAGGGACTATGTTTCTCGGCTGGCCTGGGAACGCCTTGGGATTCCCCCAGAGGAGCTGCTCCAAGTGGCTGGGGAGAGGGAAGTCTGGGCCTCCCTACTTAGGCTGCTACCCCCGCGACCCGACCCCGGATAAGCGGACGAAAATGGATGGATGGACGGATGGATTTTTTTTTTTCAAAAGTTCACTCTTAATCATTTTCTTAAATATAAACACAGATGTAGCCCTTTTGACATTATTATCCAAACCATTCCACATACCTATGCCCTGTATTAAAGTAGACCTACTCCTAAAACTTGTTTTCAAAACTTGCACTGTTTTGAGCCCAAAAAAATAAAATAATAATAATAACGAGCGATTACAATAGGCCTTCGCAGTGCTTCGCTGCTCGGGCCTAATTATATAGGGCCACCGACTAGAATCAACTCACATAAAATAAAACTCAGTTATTAACAATTACAAACACGGTAGTCCAGACTGTTCAATGTTGCTAACTATTTATCCATTAGCAGCTGCACAAATATTTTTTGATAAAAGAGACGTACTTTGTACAAACATACCTTTATCTTGCCGTTTTTCTCTTCTTCTTTTTTCCTCTTCCTTTTTTCAGCCCCTGAAGGATATATGCGCTTTTTTGCGACATTATCTAGCCAGCGTTAGTTACAGTACGTGTCAGGTGCTTACCGTATTCTCCGGCCTATAAGTCGCACCTTTTTGCCTACATTTCTAAGTCCTGCGACTTATAAGCCGGTGCGACTTATACGTGGATTTTTCTGTTTTTTCACTTTGGTCAAAAAAATGGTCACTTAATTTAACGGTTTTTAACCGTCAAAGTGCATTTATCAAGAAATGTTCAACTGAGACACACTTTTACTGTAATGTCAGCTGACAAAAATATATTTTTTATGTGTTTATCTTTAAAGATCAAAGAGATGCAGGTCTGTTTGCTGCATTGCAGGTATGTTGTTGCGGCGCGTGCTTGTTTTGTGCCGTGAGGTGCGACTTACAGGCCGGTGCGACTTATACGTGGATTTTTCGGTTTTATTGGACATAATTGGACTGGTGCGACTTATACTCCGGTGCGACTTATAGGCCGGAGAATACGGCAATTAGCTTGGATGCGTACTTGCGCATGGCAAGGAGCTCATATTACCTGTGAAACGGCATCTACCGGGGCCCCACTAGGGGGGTCCCCCCAAGACGACCGGTCATTTCTTTCTTTTCCTTTCTAGAGCGATTTCTACATATTCATATATACATACACACAAATATATGACATATATGTTATGTACATCATTATGAAAATAAAAATCTGAACTTTATGATGTTGTGTGTAATAGAATCATATAAAAAAATAAAATTAAAATAAAACGCAAAACTCAGCTCCTCTTTGGGGGCCCCCTTGTGATCCTGGGGCCCCAAGCAGCCGCTTAGTTCGCTTATGCCTTGGGCCGGCGCTGCTTAGTGCCGACTGCCAAGGCCCATGCCACTAGTACAGAAACTCCAAATGCTCGCTCTGCCTTGATTCATCTGATTCTGTCTTCTTGTTAAGAAAGGGGTTGTTTTGTAGAAACTCATTGTGTGTGTGTGTGTATGTGTGCGTGCGTGTGTGCGTGCGTGTGTGTGTGTGTTGTGGTGGTGGTGGTGGTGGGGGGGGGGTCAACCGATCCAGCAGCTACACACAGACAGAGGCTGGAGGTAAACATTTCTCAAAAATTCTTACGGGGAATAAATCCCTGTGTCTACCATGACATTTAAAAGTCTCAAACATAATAAAAGATGTGTACTACTTTAAAACAAATGTGTATTTTGGTGCATGGAGTAAAAATATGGAACAGTTTGGAGGAGGAGTTTAAAAAATGCTCTACAATAAACCAATTCAAAACACTTTATAATTAAAGAACGATTAAATCTTATACAACTTTGAGTTGTTAATGGGAAGAGTGGTATATTGTTTTGCATGTTATTGTTGATATATTGTTTGCAACTTGTTTTGTTAATTTAATGTATACGGCCAAGACATTTTTATAATTATTGAGAAAGGGGGCAGGTCTATACAAGATTATCTTCTTCCTGCTCCCTCTTCACTCATGTAAATAAGTGTTGTCACAGAATGTGTTTGTAAACTGCTGATATTTTTAATCGAGTGAATAAATAAATTGATTGATTGATTGATGACCTCTCTGTTGTCTCCTACAGAAAGTCACATCAAAAATGATTATAAGATAGAGAAAGGATCATGAGCACATTGTAAGACCATAATAACAATAGGAGAACAGGAAAATGTTATAAAGTAATAAAGTAAAATAATAGTGCATGTTCTGGTGAAGATTCTCAGTCGTCCAGGACATGATAAAATCAAAAAGGCGTTCAATACAGAACAACTGGACTTTATTTGTGAATTTTATAGTGAATTGAAAAAGCCCCCTGGATAGGGGTCGAAACGTCTTTTGCAACAAATAAAGTCCAGTTGATCTTGTATTGAACGCCTTTTTGATAATAGTGCATGTTACACACATATTCATTCATTCAACCTTTATTTAGTCAGGTAAATCTCATTGAGCCTCAAGGGCTCATTTACAAAAGTGACCTGCTACAAACTAAAGAATGATGAACAGCAATGGTAGAATTTCCTTAAACAACAAACAACAGAAGAAAAAAAAAACATAGGAGAGAAATAGAAAGTGAAATGCAAAGTATCAAAACTAGCAAAACACCACAAGGTAGATGTACAGAATCAAAAACAAGAACATATCTGCAATGGTTTTTGCCAGGATTCCAAAATATTCTTAAAACTATTTAGGGAGGTCAGGGCCGAGAGCTTCAAATCTTTTTGTAAGATATTCCATGAAGCAGGAGCTGGTGAAGATTCTCAGTCGTCCAGGACATGATGAAATCAAAAAAGGCGTTCAATACAGGATCAACTGGACTTTATTTGTTGCAGAAAACGTTTCGACTTCTGTCCAGAAGTCTTTTTCAATTCTGAATGGAAGCTGTGAGAACGAGAAGTTTTATACAGGCTTACAAGTCACGCACCAACATATGAAATTGGAAACTGAAATAACACCACAAATTAACTAACATGCCCATTCTATTTAAATTGACAAAACGACACATCCCAGCTTAACAAAGGGGGGTTTGTAACACATACATGTAAATTGAAAGATCACACCTTAACAGTAGGAGGTTCCCTTGAGGTCTCTGTTAGAAGACACAAAACTGTATGTAAATTGACAAACAACACCTCCCAAACAACAACAGAGGCTACTCAGAGAACTTTGTTAGTCTAATTTACAGACAAGGCATCCCTGCTCCCATCCGGTGTAAAACGTTTCGGAATCAAATCCAAAACTGAGTTATAGGTCTTAGACAGTTGAAATCTCAGACCTCCTCCTCTGTTAAGAGAAGGTTTTTCTCTCTTAACATACACAGCTTCCTTTACCCCCCTCTCAAACCATCTGTGTTCTCGGTCCAAAATTTGAACATTCTGGTCCTCAAAGGAGTGTCCCTTGTCCGTGAGGTGGAGGTGAACGGCTGAGTTTTGTCCAGAGGAGGTTGCTCTCCTATGTTGAGACATTCTTTTGTGGATAGGTTGTTTCGTTTCTCCGATGTAACGGTCTGAGCAGACTTCGCTGCACTGGACTGCATAAACCACCCCACTCTGTTTGTGTGTGGGGGTTCTGTCCTTCGGATGCACCAGCCTCTGTCTGAGAGTCCGGCTGGGTTTGAAGTGTACTGGGATGTTGTGTTTGTTGAAAATCCTTCTGAAATTCTCTGAGACTCCAGCAACATAAGGAATGACAATGTTTTTCCGTCTGTTAGACCTTTTCTGTTCATTATTGTGTTTAACAGATTTGTTTATGTTTATGTTTATGTTTATTAAATTTGTTCATTTTTTTTACAAAAGAAACAATACAAGGCAATCTCATAATGATAGTGTACAAAATGTAAAAAAATGAAAGGTGGCAGAAAGAAGAATAAATCTTATTATATCTGCCCCTTATCTCCAACAATCAGATTAAACAACAGTAGTCAAACCATGTAAACAATAATAATCTTCAACCAACTTTTTCCAACAATCAGGTTAAACAATAATATTCTTCAACCAACAGTACAAAATGACTAACTCTTTCTAATTTTCTAACTAATACTAATACAGTACAAAATGACTAACTCTTTCTAGTTTTCTAACTAATACTAATACAGTACAAACTGACTAACACTTTCTAATTTTCTAACTAATGCAATACACATTACGTTATTTCACATATATTTTTTTAACATAATTGTTTTGATCATTTCCTTAAGATTTAAGATCATTTAAGATCATTCCTTAAGATCATAAGATTTCCTTGCTGACTTGACAAACGCCCAGTTGGGATATCCGCATGTTTGCAGAGATTTTTTGATGTGTTTCTGTTCCTTTTCCTTCCCTTCTGTCCTTGTGGGGATGTGTTCTGCCCGATGCTGTAAAGTTCTGATGACAGAAAGTTTGTGCTCCAGTGGATGGTGAGAGTCGAACAGGAGATATTGGTCTGTGTGGGTTGGTTTTCTGTAAACTTCAATGTTGAGACTGTCATCTCCCTCCATATGCACCAAACAGTCCAAAAAAGGCAGCTTATTGTCGTTAGCATCCTCTCTGGTGAACTTGATGTTGTTATCAACAGAGTTAATGTGTCTGGTGAACGCTTCCACCTCCCTGGCTTGGATTTTGACACAGGTATCATCCACGTATCTGAACCAATGGCTTGGAGTTGTCCCCTCATAGGAGTTTAGGGCTCTCTGTTCCACTTCCTCCATGTAAAGATTAGCAACAATGGGTGACACTGGAGATCCCATGGCACAGCCGTGCTTCTGTCTGTAAAAACTGTCATTGAACTTGAAATAAGTGGTGGAGAGGCAGAGATCCAGCAGGGTGCAGATGTGGTCTGGGGTTAAGTTGGTCCTTTTGTCCAAATCCTTGTCCTGTAGAAGTCTTTTTTTGACAGTTTCTATTGCTTCAGAAATGGGTATGCATGTGAACAGGGAAGTCACATCATACGATACAAGAGTTTCTCCCGGGGTCAGCTTCAAATGTTGAACTTTGTTGGTGAAATCAATGGAGTTTTTAATATGATGAGGTGTGTTTCCAACCAGAGGAGCTAAAATACCAGCCAGATGTTTAGCAACATTGTATGTCACTGAGTTCATGCTGCTCACGATGGGTCTGAGAGGTGTACCTTCTTTGTGTATTTTTGGAAGTCCATACAGACAAGGAGTGGCCTCCCCCGGGTACAGTCTATAATACAATGATCGATTGATTGTTTTCTCCTTTTCGAGTTTTTGTAGACAATCAATGACTTTCTTTTTAAAGGTGTTAGTCGGGTCCCTCTTCAGGTGCTCATAGGTGTTACTGTCATTCAGTAGAGCGGTTATTTTCTCCTGGTAGTCCGACGTGTTGAGTATTACTGTGCATCTTCCTTTGTCCGCTGGTAAAATGGTGATGTTTTGGTCTTGGCTGAGTGATGTTATGGCTCTCCTTTCCTGTGGTGTGAGATTTGAGGGAGGCAGTTTGGCACTGGAGAGGGTAGCTGATATTTTCATCCGAAGTTGTTCAGGTACAGGTACAGAGGCTGACAAACACAACATCCCAGTACACTTCAAACCCAGCCGGACTCTCAGACAGAGGCTGGTGCATCCGAAGGACAGAACCCCCACACACAAACAGAGTGGGGTGGTTTATGCAGTCCAGTGCAGCGAAGTCTGCTCAGACCGTTACATCGGAGAAACGAAACAACCTATCCACAAAAGAATGTCTCAACATAGGAGAGCAACCTCCTCTGGACAAAACTCTGCAGTTCACCTCCACCTCACGGACAAGGGACACTCCTTTGAGGACCAGAATGTTCAAATTTTGGACCGAGAACACAGATGGTTTGAGAGGGGGGTAAAGGAAGCTGTGTATGTTAAGAGAGAAAAACCTTCTCTTAACAGAGGAGGAGGTCTGAGATTTCAACTGTCTAAGACCTATAACTCAGTTTTGGATTTGATTCCGAAACGTTTTACACCGGATGGGAGCAGGGATGCCTTGTCTGTAAATTAGACTAACAAAGTTCTCTGAGTAGCCTCTGTTGTTGTTTGGGAGGTGTTGTTTGTCAATTTACATACAGTTTTGTGTCTTCTAACAGAGACTTCAAGGGAACCTCCTACTGTTAAGGTGTGATCTTTCAATTTACATGTATGTGTTACAAACCCCCTTTTTTTAAGCTGGGATGTGTCGTTTTGTCAATTTAAATAGAATGGGCATGTTAGTTAATTTGTGGTGTTATTTCAAAAAAACTATTATTTCTCTGCTGAGAAAAAATATAGTTCATAGCTGACGTTATATCAGAAGT
>JBBPBX010023891.1:0-13780 GCA_038048925.1 Garcialebias charrua
TAGTTGATGTTGTTATAGAGGCAAAAGTGGCATATGCAGTAAGGCACATTGGGCATCCTTAAATAAGGCTGGTCAGAGAATACTGTATCTCTCAGTCTGCTGGTTCGAGCCTGGAGACTCCTCAGTCTCCTCCCTGAAGGCAACAGGCTGAAGCAGCTGTGTAGTGGGTGTGTGGGATCACCTGCCATGCAGAGGGCTTTCCGAGTGAGGCGGTTGCTGTGTAAGTCCTGCAGTGAGGGGAAGGAGGTGCCGACGATCTTCTTAGCTGCTCTCACGATGCGCTGGAGGCTCTTGCGGCAGGATGCAGTACATGCACCAAACCACACAGTGATACAGCTGGTCAGGACACTTTCTATGGCTCCCCTGTAGAAGGTGCACATGATGGGGGTTGAAGCTCCAGCCCTTTTCAGCTTGCGGAGAAAGTAGAGACTGGTGAGCCTTCTTGGCCAGTGATGCAGTGTTCCTGCTCCAGGACAGGTCCTCTGAGACGTGCACTCCCAGGAACTTGGTGCTGTCTACTCTCTCCACTGCGGTGCTGTTGATGGTCAGAGGGGCATGTTGGGCATCCCTCTTCCTGAAGTCCACAACAATCTCCTTTGTCTTCTCCACGTTGAGAGTGAGATTGTTGTGTCCGCACCACAAGGCCAGGCGGCTCACCTCGTTCCTGTAGTCCGTCTCATCGTTGTTGCTGATGAGACCCACCACTGTTGTGTCGTCCGCAAACTTGATGAAGTGGTTGGAGCTGTATGATGGTGTGCAGTCGTGTGTTAGCAGGGTGAATAGAAGGGGGCTCAGCACACATCCTTGTGGGGCCCCTGTGTTCAATGTGATGGTGCTAGATGTGTTACTCCCGACCCGTACTGTCTGTGGTCTCCCGGTCAGGAAGTCTAGCAGCCAGTTACACATTGAGGTGTTCAGCCCCAGACTGTCCAGTTTAAGGATGAGCTGTTGGGGGATGATGGTGTTGAATGCCGAGCTGAAGTCGATGAACAGCATTCTAACATAAGAGTCCTTCGTGTCCAGATGTGTGAGAGCTGTGTGGAGGGCAGAGGAGATGGCATCGTCGGTTGAGCGATTAGGTCAGTATGCAAATTGGAAGGGATCCAGGGAGGCAGGGATGCCAGATGTGATGCTTTTCATGACTAGCCGTTCAAAGCACTTCATCAGGATGGGGGTGAGTGCTACTGGACGATAGTCATTGAGGCATGCGGGCGTTGCCTTCTTTGGGACAGGGATGATCGTGGTGGCTTTGAAACAGGTGGGGACGATGGCCTGGCTCAGTGAGATGTTAAAGATGTCCGTGAAGACCGCTGCGAGTTCCTCTGCACAGTCCTTTAGCACAGGACCAGGTATGTTGTCAGGACCAGAGGCCTTCCGGGCGTTGATCTTGATGAATGATCGCCTTACGCTGTCTGAGGACAGCGTCAGCACCTGGCCATCAGGAGAGGGGGGGAGTTTATGTGCAGGTGTGCTGTTACTTGCCTCGAACCGAGCAAAGAACTCATTCAGTTCATTCAGCGCAGAGGCTGAGCTGTCACAGGTCTGGGGGGATGGTTTGTAGTTTGTGATGGTCTGTATTCCCTGCCACAGACTGCGTGTATCCTTGCTGTCCTTGAAACGGTGAGCTATTTTCCTGGAATACTGCATCTTGGCCTCTCTGATGCCCCAGTCCAGGTTCTTTCTGGCTGCCCTCAGGCCCACCTGATCTCCCGCTTTGAAGGCAGCATTCCTGGCTTTCAGGAGTCTGTGGACCTCAGCTGTCAGCCATGGCTTCTGGTTAGCCCGAACAGTGATGGTTTTAAGGTTGGTTACATCATCAATGCACTTGGTGATGTATGAACATACAGTGTCTGAGTACTCCTGGAGACATGTGTTGTTGTTTGTGGTAGCAGCTTCTTTGAACATACCCCAATCTGTGGTGTCAAAACAGTCCTGGAGTGCCTCTGAAGACCCCTCTGGCCACACTCGTATCTGCTTGCGGACTGGTTTTGTGACTTTCACCAGCGGCCTGTATGCAGGCTTTAGCATGACACATATATGGTCAGAAGCACCAATGTGGGGGAGGGGGAGTGCTCTGTAGGGATTTTTCATGGTGGTGTAAACTTAGTCCATTGTGTTGTTTCCTCTTGTTGCAAAGTTTATATTTCTGTATGATTTTGGAAATACACTCTTTAAATCTGCTTTGTTGAAATCACCAGCCGTGATGACAAAAGCATCAGGATGGGCTGTTTGTTGCTCACTGATGTGCACATATAGTTCATTTAGTGCCTCACCTCTAACTTTGCTGTTGGAGCTTGGAGGAATATATACAGCAACAATCATAACAGCTGTAAACTCCCTCGGTAAATAGAACGGTCTGCATTTAATAGTCATAAACTCCACAAAAGGTGAGCAGTGTTTGTAGACCACAGCAGCATCACGACACCATGCGTTGTTGATGTAAACACAGAGCCCGCCTCCGCGTGTCTTACCTCCCTCGAGGGTACGGTCCGCTCTGTAGCATGTTAGCTGATCCAGCTGGACAGCATGGTCCGGAACGTTGTTGTTAAGCCACGTTTCCGTGAATACAAACACACAACAGTCTCTCACAGTCTTTTGTGTCGTTCGTAGCAGGCGTATATAATCCAATTTGTTGTCCAAGGAGCGCAAGTTAGCCAAAACCGTGGATGGAATAGCCAGCCTGTGTAGGCTAGCTGCTAGCCTCGCTCTGATACCTCGGCGTTTACCTCGCTTCTGTTTCCTGTCACGCCGCTTGTGTCGTTTCCACGACGAGCGCGGTGAAGGGAGGCTCGGGGCTGGCTTCCGCTTTCTGTCAAGCCGCTTGTGGCGCTTCCACGGCAGGCGCGATGAAGGGAAGCTCGGGGCTGGCTTCCAGAGCAGGTCGCAGTCACGAAGCTCACGTAGCTCCTCCTCGAGCTCATGTAGCTTCTCCTGGAGTTCGCTGTTTATTCCCAAATGAGCGGTTTTTCCGACATCAAGCAGGAATTCACGGCTGTACTTGCGTTCTTGAACACGTAGACAAGACAAAGACGTGCCGGCAAATTGCGGCGTGCAGGACAAAACAGACAAAAGCACCGTGGTGCTGGGAGAGAGAGAAGCCGCAGCATTTGCACGCGCCGCCATCTTGCATTTGTGAATGGGTAGCCAGTGTAAGGAGGCCAAAACTGGTGTAATGTGTTCTCTATGGCCTGTACCAGTTAAGAATCAGGCTGCAGCATTCTGGACCAGCTGTAGCCGTGCAATGGAGGGCTGACTGATTCCGAACAGAAGTGAATTGCAGTAATCGAGCCTCAATGTTATGAAAGCATGGATTACTGTCTCCAGGTTATTTTTGGATAGTATGGGCTTCAGCTTAGACAGCCGCCTCAGCTGAAAAAAGCAGGATTTAACAATCATGTTTACATGACTGTTAAGTTTCAGGGAAAGGTCCATTGTCACCCCCAGATTAGTTACCTTTTGTTTTTCTAGTGGGGCTAGGGAAAGAAGGTCAATGTCATGGTTCGAGAGTGAGCTGTTGGGATGGAACAACATGACTTCAGACTTCTTCTCATTGAAACTTAAGAAGTTTGAGGCCATCCAATCATGGATGTCAGCCAGGCAGTCAAGAAGGGGTTGAATAGAGCTAGAGCCTCTGTGTCTCATGCCGGGTACCCACCAGGCCTTTCAGAACGCTTCTGCCGCCCCCTTTTGGCCGCTTGTCACGTTCCCACAAAGCCACTGAAGACCGTCTGATGACGCGCACTGGGGGGAGGCAGAGGGGAAGGGGTCTAGCTCGTTTTCCGGGTCAGTTGTGTGTGTTGTGGGTTTTCTACAAGCCAAACTGCAGCTCCGACAGTCTTTGTTGAGATTAAAACGTTTTTTTTATGTTTGGGGTGATCGTACACTGGAGAGGACAGTAGCAACTGTAAAAATGCCACGTTTCTTACCGGAGTTTGGTTCCAATTCATGGAGGCTCGATCTGGTAAGTTTAAAATGTCCAAAAAAAGTCCCGTTGTCGTTGTGTAATCACATAGCAGAGGCTCTCCCGACTGTTTGCTGGACGCGTCGAGCCACCAGAGATCGAATTTTCTGACGTTGGCGGCTTGACGCGTAGGTTGCTTTGGACGTGCGCGGAAAGGAACTGTAGCGTGCCGCCGCCTCAAAGACTCAAAACACGCCGCTTCACGATACGCCACGCATCGACGCCTCTCCACATAGACATTTAATGTAAACCGGCCGCTTCCACTGCCCGACACGGGTCCAGTGGGTAACCGACATCAGGGGAAAGTAAATTTGACAATCATCAGCGTAAAAATGAAAGGCTATTTTGTGTTTGCGGAAAATAGCACCTAGTGGCAGCAGGTATAATGAGAAGAGAAGGGGGCCGAGGATGGACCCCTGTGGTACCCCCCACTGAAGCGCTGTAGATGCTGAACTGAACTCTTTGATATTGACACAAAAGGTTCTGTCTGAGAGGTAGGACTCAAACCATTTGAGGGCAGGCCCTGTGATGCCCACCCACTGCTCCAGCCTAAAAATGAGGATGTTGTGGTTGATGGTGTCAAAGGCCGATGTAAGGTCCAATAAGACAAGCAACACAGAATCACCTGCATCTGTGGCTATGAAAATGTCATTAAAGACCTTCAGCAGAGCAGTTTCAGTGCAATGGAGAGATTTGAAGCCGGATTGAAACAACTTTAGGATGGTGTGGTCGTCCAGGAAACATTTCAACTGAGACTCAACAATTTTTTCCAATAGTTTGGAAATGAATGGGAGTCTGGAGACAGGCCGTAAGTTGGACACCACCGAGGGGTCAAGGTTAGGTTTTTTTCAGTAGAGGCTGGACAGCAGCATTTTTAAAAGTTTTTGGGACCACACCTGAGGATAAATTGCTGTTCACAATAGTGAGGATACAAGGACCCAGTGTAGGGAAAACCTCCTTTAGTAGTCGAGGGGGGACCACATCAAAGGGGGAACCAGACGGCTTCATGTTGCACATGACCTGCTCCAGTGTGGACAGAGTGATGGGCTCAAATTGGTCAAACACAGCGACACACTGAGATGGGATGGATGGAACATGAGCTGGTGGAGAAATGAGTGCCCGGGTGTTCACAACTTTTTCTAAATAGAAATGATGGAATTTTTCACACAGTTCAGTTGAGGCTTCCAGAGGTGAAGGCTCACCGAGGTGTAGAACTGTGTTCAGGGTGGAGAAAAGAGCTTGTGGGTTGTGGGAGTTGGAGACAATTATGTCGGAAAGAATTTGGATTTAGCAGCTTTAATGGTTATCTGATAGTGACGCTAGCTCTCCCTTAATATCTGAAATGAAACTTGCAGTCTGTCTTTCCTCCACTTTTGTTCAAATCTGCGACACTGCTGTCTAGCGGCTCGAATGACGTCATTCAGCCACGGCTCGGATCTAAGTTTAGTTTTCTTGGTTTTCAGAGGAGCAACACAGTCCAGAACATTTAAACAGATGGAGTCAAACTGAGAGATTAGCTCCTCAGTGGAAGGAGACACCAGAAGCTGTTCGATCCTCTCAGACTTAACAGTTTCATTAAAACGAGCAGCAGTGAAAGGGTTAATGGCCCGAGTTGTACGTGCAGAAGCACACGGTTTAGCGGTAGGACAAGGGGGGTTGAAGTCAAACAACACAGGCATGTGATCAGAAAAAACATTGTCACTGATTACCATATTAGCCACAGAGACCTCACGTGTTAAAACGAGATTGAGCGTGTTCCCTTGCACCTGGGTGGGCGTGGTTACCTGCTGAGTTAAATTAAAAGAGTCCAATAGATTTATAAAGTCCTTCACTAAGGGCTTCTCTTGACAAAACACGGGGATATTAAATTCACCAAATAAAAGCAAGCGTGCGTATTTCTGTGAGATATCAGCCAAAAAGTCAGAGAATTCACTGATGAAGTCTTTTGATCTTGGGGGCCTGTAGACGAGCGTGCACAGAACCGGAGGGGAGTGTCCGAGTTCAAAAACACTCAGCTCGAAGCTGGGGTGAGAAACAGGGACTGCCAGCTGTTTACAGGAAAAGTTTTGTTTATAAACTGTTAATTGCTGGGTTGCAATCACGTGACCCGGAAGTGGCGCGAAATTCAGATGCGGGGCAGGAAGTGATTTTCCCCAGTTCAAAACACAGCAGAATGGATTACAGCAAGTATGCCAAAGCCCTAAATAAACTGGCGAGGACGAGTTTTGGGTTAACCATTTAGGATCAAAAGAAGCTTTAAATGGTTGTCGACTTGTTTCTGCCCGGGTGAGTAGTGAGATGTATTATTTATTTAGTAATTAGCCTATGCTAACTACGCTATCGCTAATGCTAACAACAAGTTTAGTTAGCCCCCTGTTATTTCTATGTGCGTGGATCTACTTAAAAATAATATATTTAGCTTCTGTAAAGCCAAATTCGTGCTGGAGTTGTATGTGTTAACGTTGAGTCATATGCATTTCTACACTGTAGGTCAGAGATCTACAGTAACTCCATTAAAAAGGTAAGTTAATGTACTGAAAATATTATGATTTTTTTTGTTTTGATAATACAGTATCATCAAGGTGATCGTATCTTCTTTGTAACTTCAGATACTAGCTGGTTAAACTCAAGGTGGCCATACATGGGAGCCTCACCAGATGGAGTCGTTTCATGTGACTGTCATGGAGCCAGGGTGTGTGAAATCAAGGTAAAATTTATTTCTCAAAAGGTTTGGACTACTGCACTGCAGACTTAGCTTTTTTAGATTTTTCTACCTGGATTATTGAGCATGCATTAGGGTACTGCACTGCAGACTTTGCGCACCTCACAGTATGAATGTTACAACTATAATTTTTTACTCAAATCTTTGTTGTTTGCATATTTCACAGCATGTAGCCGTAGTTTTGGGGATGGTCTTGCAGTTTGTGGGATGTTGCCTTGTTTCCAGTTAAAAAATGTGTGACCTTTCCATCACCTTTTAAAACTTAGTCCAGATTAATACATTCTTACCTGTGGAACACACCTGGTTGACAGAGACATAAATATAGTCTCATTTTCTAACATTGGTGTTGGATAGTGAAATGAGTGAAACACAATCTTTAAAAAAGTATCATATTGAAATGTTTTGGAGACTACCGTATTTATTTTTTATGTCTAAGTTTCATTGTCTTGTCCTTCAGTGCCCACAGAGCAAACAGCATGAAGTCGGTCTGAGGATGTGTGCTGGACAGCCTGGTTTTTGTCTCGTCGTCTCGTCAAGGTTGGAGATTCTGTACAACTGGATAGGAACCATCCTTATTACCATCAGCTCCAGGATCAGATTCACATTGTGGATGTACAATATTGTGATTTTGTAGTATGGAGTGAAAATGATATTTATGTGGAAAGAATTCTGCCAGATGACCAGCTGTGGGAAACAGCAGTTCCCAAAATTCAGCACTATTTTACACATTGCATCCTACCTGAAATCCTGGGACAGAAATCCACACGTGACTAACCAATCTAAGAATCAAGAATGTTATTTGGAGTAGTTGATGAAAGGAGTTTGAAAAGTTTATACAAATTTAAACAGTTGCTCTTTTTTTCCCCAAAAACATTTGTCACTACCATAACATGTTTCAGCTACACCTGTAGCAAGCACTCTGCAGAAGGGTCATGTGATGTTGTTACATGTCATGACAGCTGTTTTTTATTTACAATAATCTTAATTGAAAAGTTAAGTATGTTAAATCAAATGATATATTTAAATCAATATGAGATTAGCTTGTGAATTTCAAAGGTGTTCTAATATGTTAAATAACAGCACATACAAATGTCATATGTCACAAATGTTGCAAAATGAGTCTACTTCAGAAAAATGTTTTTATTTCAATAGCAAAACTCATGTCATTTTAACTGACCAATATTCACAAAGATTGGTTATGGAGTTCATTGAATAAATTAAAAATATTCAACCTTATTGGGTAAATTTTTTTTTTGTCTTCATGAACAATTAACATGTACAAATATGGTCTGTAACAGTATTAGTGATTTAATTTACTTTTGATTTACTTTAAATGATAAATACATGTATAATCATTTAAACTTAAAATATTTATATAAATATAGTTGATTGAATTACTTGTCGCTCAGGCCACTCTATTAAGAATTGTAATCTTTCATGGAGAACATGAATCGTTCTAAAACAAATTCGAGACACAGTGGCTTTTGACACATTAAATCTATAGGCAAGGTCTTGAAGCTGCAGATGTAATCTGAGATGCATAAGTATCATAATAAATTGCTCAAATTTGGAGAGTGCTGACAGTGATGACATGCTGATGTATAAGGTTCACAGAGCTGAAAAATTTGCATCAAAACTAAAAAGTTGGGCAGTCCCGTATAAAACTTTGTTTTATCGTTGTTCTGGAAGGTTTCAGGAGTAAATTTAGTCACTGAGACTTTTTCCTTAAGGTCGCAGATCTCAGTTGTGTAGCCTTTCACTGCATCCTCCAGCTTTGTGAGGTCAACCATGCTTAGATCCGTCTGGCATTCTGCATCTGCAAATATTTAATTATTAAAAATTACGTTCAGAAATTCTATAAATAAATAAATAGTATTTTTATTTATTATTATTTTACCTTTGAATCGTTCGTTTTCAGGGGCTGGTAAGCTTTCTTCACAGAGCTCCTCTTCCAGACTGTTGGCCTCCTCAGTGCAGAGAAGCTTCCAGGCCTTAGCTCTTTCCCTGCGCCGGAGGGATGCTTCTGTTTGTGGCCACTCGTTACTTCTTTGGTACCCCAGGTTAACAGTGGGGGCCCAGTCTTGGGAATGTACATCACCTGCTGCACTCGGACAACCTAAATATAAGACACCACTTTAAAGTAAAACACGTAAATGCCTTTCCTAGCACTAAGCTAACCGCTAACAACATTAGCATTCTAATCGGATTTTTTCTGGGAACAACCAAGTGTTGAACCACTACACAAGCTAGGGCATAACATATCTTACCTGTCTTTCTAGTTACTGTCCAATAAAATATCTGAAAATATGATTTAAACGATACGACCCTTACCTGTAACAAAGTGGTCGCTGCAGACTCTCGTCAGTTTCTGCACCTCCTGTTTTTAGCCGTAGGTTGTAATCCACGTTTGTCGTCTTTTTTCTGTAAGTTTTTTTAAATTAATCCCCTTGTAGCATACTACTTTCGGAACACGAAAATAACTTTTATCTATCTCTCGATTAGAGCGGTTGCAACAACCGTAAACGGCACAGAATTTAGGCATGTTGATGCTGAATCAGCAACAGAAGGAAACGGCTGCGTTTACTTCTTGCCCCGCATCTGCATTCTGTGACGTCACTGCTACGTCATCTGAAACCCAGCAATAGATTGGAATATGATGTTAAAACTACACAGTCAATGTCTGTATTTAAGAAAATGATTAAGAATAGATTGTTGAACAGTTATGTGTAAATGTTATATAATTAAAATCTCTCTAAATTAGTTATATTATTATGAGTTATAAATATGGATAAATTTTGTTTGAATTGATTGTTTGAATAGAATTGTTTTTACAAAAAGGAACAGATATAAGATTATTTTCTTCTTCTGCTTCCTTTCATTTTAAATTTGTTCTTTATTTTTCTATATCATTTTGTAATTTTTTTGTTCTTTTGTATTTTTAAAAATTTGAAATGAATGAACAATAAACAATTGCTGAGTCTTTAGCTACAGCTTTGTTCATTTTAGCTGATTTTTTTTTTTTGCTAATATTCAGTCAATTTAGGTAATTTTTGCTTCTGTTTGACTAAATTTAGCTACTGTTCTGCTACATTTAATTAGTTCTGCAGCTCTTTGCTTGTGTTTCAGCTTGTTTTCTGGTCAATTAAGCCTCGGCTGCTTTCAGCTCATGCCCATTTTAGCTTCTATTCTGCTCGTTTCAACTTCAACTCAGTCTCAGCTTCTTCAGCTATCTCTTTCAACATTCAGCGTTGGAGTTACATTTTTCAGAAAAACGTATTTCAGTTTGATCCAGACTTGTTCTGTTTGACTGTTGGACCTGCAGGACAGAGGACGACCTGTGTGCAGATGTGTGTCCTCACATGCGAATGTGTCCAGTCAGGACCAGGGTCTTGTTGTCCGTCTCCTCCATGGTGAAGACAATGCTGTCCAGCACCTTGAACTTCTGGATGTCAGCTCCTCTGCAACTGACAGCCGCCTCGAAGTGCCATTTCCCCAGGTACTGAAAAAAGACACGAAGAAGAAGAAGGAGGCGGCGGTGAGACGGCGTGGGCTTATCAGATGTGCAGGAACAGAAATCAGTTCACGATTCAAACCCACGTCTCACAGCAGAGACCTCTTCTGGAAAGAACAGAGGAGGTGGAAAATGCAGATCTGATAAACACGAGTGACGCAACACCTAACCTGCAAAGTCATCGTCAGAGTTCTGAGGGTTCGTTCGGCTCACCTGCTGTCGGTTCACAGAGTTCACCAGCAGCTGCTCAGGATGGCTGCAGGGAACCATCAGCTGATGGAGAACGGTGTACAAATACAGCAAACAAGCCCAGGCGTCGGCCAACATGGCTGCCGATGAAGCAAGTCCTCAGAAGGCCTGAAGAGCCCCAGCTCCTCTCTGACCCACAAACGTTCTGCAGTTGAACACAGCGAGGGTGGAGGTCAATGATTAACTTGAGATCCGCAGCTTCACGTCTCCAAATCAAACTGATTTGGAGTTTCGCATCTCTTCATGTAAAGCGGAAGGTTTTAGATTAACAAGTTTACATTAAAGTGAGTCATTTGTTTATTTGTTCATGCATTATTGTCACCCTACTAGTATATTATTTTGTAAATTGAAACTACTGAAGTTTTATGATCTGGTGGAATATAATATTTTTTTTATTAATGTATAAAGCACAAAATTACACACTACCTTCAAATATTCAAAAGCATTTTGTAAAAAGGAAAAGTTGTTATAATCTCAAGGGAACATACATTTTTGTTAAACCACAGTATAGAACTTGTTTAAAGGGCCGGTTTACTTTAATACATGGAATAGGTTTATGGAATAGTTAGGAAAATGATGTAAAAAAAGCTAAGTCTATGTCTTTATTTAAGAAAATGATTAGGAAGAAATTCCTAAAAAGATATACAGGTGGTCCCCGACTTACGAGCACATCGACATACGAGGTTCCGGACTTACGAGAATACGAGCTGACTAACGAACAGTAAAGTTGTACAGAACATACAAAAAATACAGCACTGGTATGTGTTTTTAGATGAAAGTGTGTTAGCTAACCGTTTGTAAACAACGTTCTGAGCATGTTTATGAACTAGTATGCATGTTTGTGTTGAAAAACGAGTGTTTGTAGTAGCGCTAGCATAAATTTTCCGACTTACGACCGAAAATCCGGACTTACGAGCAACACGTGTTTTGGGTTCCGACATACGAGATTTCGTCTAACGAGCACCTCGCAGGAACGGAACTTGCTCGTATGTCGGGGAGTACCTGTATATAAATGTTAAAATACTAATGTACTATAAATCGGCAAATTGTTATGATTATTAATTTTGTTCATGGATAATCATTGTTTGAACTGATTGAGTTGATCTTTGTTTAAAGAAGGGGCAGATTCATTCAACCTTTATTTAGTCAAGTAAATCTTGAGCCTCGAGGGCTCATTTACGAAAGCGACCTGCTACAAACTAAAGAATGATGAACAGCAATGATACAAATACTTTAAACAATAAACAAAAGAAAAACTAGCAAAAACGTTATAAGGTAGATGTACAAAAAAATCAGACAGGAACATGCATTGGTTTTTGCCAGGATTCCAACAGATTCTGAAAACCATTTAGAGAAGTCAGGGCTGAGAGCTTCAGATCTTTTTGTAAGATATTCCAGGAAGCAGGAGCAGAGTAGGAGAAGGCCCTTTTTCCAAGTTCAGTCCTCACTGACGGAACACTGCAGGTAATCATGTCCTGAGAGCGCACACTGTAGCTGCACTCACGCAAAGACATGTAGGAGGAGATGTATGAGGGCAGCAGACCAAGAAGTGATTTAAAGATGAAAATGTACCAGTGGAAGAGTCTGCGTGAGGTTAATGATGTCCAGTTAACCAGTGAATACAGGGTGCAGTGGTGGGTACGATAATCACAGCCAGTTATGAATCTTAGTGCACCATGATAGACAACATCCAACATCCGCAGGGTGCTTGTAGGAGCATTCATGTAGAGAATGTCACCGTAATCAATGGAGGGAAGGAAAGTCACAGATACAAGGCGTTTCCTAGCATTCAGTGTTAGACATGATTTATTTCTGAAAAAGAAACCCAGTTTAACTTTCAGTTTCTTCACTAGGTTTTCCACGTGGAGTTTAAAAGAGAGATGTGAATCAACCAGGATACCCAAATATTTATAGGAATCAACAAACTCAATAGAGTCAGAGTCAGAGAGTCTTTATTGTCATTTGCACCGCATGTGGTACATGTGATGAAAACGAGATTATGTACACGGGGTCCCAGTTACATCCAACAACAAATGCAAGAGAAAAACAGTAATAACATCTAGAATTAACTAAGAAAAACATCAACTAGTAATACACTAAGCCTAATATAGTGGGAATAAACAGCAGCACGAACATGAGTTTGTATGAGCAGATGGTCACAGATGAACACAGATGAACACAGCAACAAGAAAACAGATCAGCATCAGCATGATGTGATATTTTGCAGTGTTTATTTTTTATTTTATTTTTATTTATTCATGAGTCTAACAGCCTCAGGGTAGAAGCTGTTCCTCAGTCTAGTGGTTCTACACTTGATGCTCCTCAACCTCCGTCCTGAGGGGAGTGGGGCAAAGAGTGAGTGTGCTGGATGAGTGAGGTCTTTCATGATGCAGGTGGCTCTTTTCCTGCATCTGGAGGTGTAAATGTCTGTGATGGTGGGGAGACTGACTCCAACAGACTTCTGTGCAGCCATAGGTACACTATTTGAGGATAAAATCAGAGGAAGATCTGCTGGGACCGACTTCCTACTTGAAAAAAACATCCCTTTTGTTTTATCAGCATTTAGTACAAGTTTGAGACGGAACAAATCTGACTGGATGATGTCAAAAGCGGATTGCAGTAACTGGAAAGCCTTAGCTACTGTTTTAGCTCGGCAATAAACAACTGTATCATCAGCATAGAAATGTAAGGATGCATCAGGGATGCAGTGACCTACATTAGCTATGTAGATTGTAAAGAGGGTTGGTCCTAAAACTGAGCCTTGTGGTACACCATTTTTAACTGTTAAATAGCTGGAAGAAGTACCGTTATGTTGAACACATTGCCTCCGATTGGAAAGATAGTTAGAAAACCAACCGATGGTGTGATCAGAGAAACCGATTTCTGAGAGCTTATGACACAGGATGTTATGATCCACAGTGTCAAAAGCTTTAGACAGGTCTAAGAAAAGTGCAGCACAATAGTCCTTAGCATCCAATGCTTCAACAACATCATTCAGAACCTTCAGAGAAGCAGTTGTTGTGCTGTGTTTTTTCCTGAAACCAGATTGATGAAGAGGTAAGATGTTAAATGAGTCCAGATAGTTTTTGATCTGAGAGTTTATCAGTTTTTCTAGAACCTTGGCTAAGATGCAGAGTTTAGAGATCGGTCGATAATTGTTCAGTGAGGTGGGGTCACCTCCCTTCAGCAAAGGAAGAACAAAGGCTGTTTTCCAAGCATCCGGAATGGTGTTTTGGCTTATGGACAGATTAAAGATGTGGGTCACAGGGACTGTGATGATATGAGCAGCCAGCCTTAAGAAATAAGGTGGAAGTTCATCTGGACCTGCAGATTTTTT
>JBBPBX010023891.1:15522-40148 GCA_038048925.1 Garcialebias charrua
GCCTCCTCATCAGGCTTCAAACGGTCTCCTCAAATGGCTCCAAACAGCTCATCAAATGGCCTCCTCATCAGGCTTCAAACGGCCTCCTCAAATGGCTCTAAACAGCTCATCAAACGGCCACCTCATATGGCTCCAAACGGCTCATCAAACAGCCTTCTCATCAGGCTCCAACAAATGGCTTCATGGCTCCTCTTCACACTGCTGCTGCTGCTTTTGCTGCTGTTGCTGCTACAGACCTCTGTTCAGCTTCTGCTGCTGCTGCTTCATCATCAGGTCTGCTGTTTCTTCATCAGGCCTGATGCTCCTTCATCCCAGACTGCTGCAGCTGCTTGGATCAGCTGCTCATACATCAGCGTCTGGTTCTGGGGCTGCTGGATGCTCCTTCATCCCAGACTGCTGCAGCTGCTTGGATCAGCTGCTCATACATCAGCGTCTGGTTCTGGGGCTGCTGGAACCTCAGCTCCTCATGCAGCATGGATCTCCTCCTGCTGCCACTCTCACTTGGAACTCCTCTGCTTGCTTGAACTCCTGCATCAGGTCTCCTTCTCCTGGATCAGCTCAGACCTCTTCTCTGATAATTCTTATTTTGCAATTCTAATTTTCGTTGCTTAAATTTAATCTCCATCTCTCTCAGAGCAGTTTGTTGCTCTAACTCTGCTTTCCTCACGACTGCTTCAGCCTTAGCTTTCCTGGCATCGAATTCCATTCGACGTATTTTTAACTCCAATTCCTTTAAACGAATCTCTGCATCGAACCCCATAGTTTCAGAAAAAAACTGTGTTAAACAGCTCACCACCAGAAATACCTACACTTAGACTACTTTAACGTCAGAGCAACCCCTGAACGTTCAAAAAGAGCCAGCTGACAGCGAACACACAAGCACCACAAAGTCAGCTCAAAAATGCAAAAAAAACAGCTCCAAAAATAGCACATGAGACGAGCTCCCATTATAATTTACCAAAAATTAGTGGGAGAAAAAAAAATAGCTCATTAGTCAATTAGTCCAATCCCGGACGAGGGCCCATTATATATAATCCATCTGGAGCAGTCTCTCTTTTTCTCTTCTTCACAGACACTGCTTCCAAAGAGGTCTTGGGTACAGAGGTCCACGCCTCAATGCTTTCTGGTGGTCCTTGCTCAGCTGACGCCTCAACGCTTTCTGGTGGTCTTCGCTCAGCCGGCTCTTTGCCCGACTCACTGACCGCAGAGAACGACTCAACCGCTCAACTCGCCGACGGCAGAGAACGACGTATTGCTCGACTCGCCGACGGCAGGGACAGACTCATTGCTCGACTCGCCGCCGGCAGAGAACGACTCTTCACTCGACTCGCCGGTGGCGGTGAACGTATCCATCGCCTGACTCGCCGACGGTAGAGAACGACTCAACCGCTCGACTCGCTGAAGGCAGAAAACGTCTCATCGCCTGCTGCAGAGGCTCCACAACTTCTCTCATTGCTTGCTGCAGAGGCTCCACAACTCCTCTTATCGCCTGCTGCAGAGACTGCACAACTCATCTCATCGCCTGCTGCAGAGGCTCCACTGCTCATCTCATCGCTCGCTGCAGAGGCTCTACGTTTCATCTCTTCGCCTGCAGCGGTGGTTCCTCAGCTCTTCTCTTTGCCCGCAGCGGTGGTTCCTCAGTCCATCTCATTGCCCGCAGCAGGGGCTCCTCAGCTCTTCTCTTCACTTGCAACGGGGGTCCTCTCCTCTGCTGGTGATGGACGGCCTCCTGGCCGTCCTCCAGATATGGCCTCTGGTGATGGGCGGCCTACCGGCTGCCCCCCAAACCCTTGTTGATGTTGTTCTTTGTGCCCGTCGTCCTGGCAGTGTCCTCTCTCCGCCCGCCCTTGTTCTTTGGGGGGCATTTCTTTGGCCGCCATGGGGTGT
Source organism: Garcialebias charrua (assembly GCA_038048925.1). Lineage (NCBI taxonomy): Eukaryota > Metazoa > Chordata > Actinopteri > Cyprinodontiformes > Rivulidae > Garcialebias > Garcialebias charrua. The sequence continues at coordinate 17,410 of JBBPBX010023891.1, forward strand.
CCGTGGGAGGGGGGGTACTGTAGGGATAGCTCTCTCTGTTGGCCCTGTCTCATCCCTACACCTCCTCTCTCCCCTGTCAGAACGTCCCACAGGTGTTTTGTGTTTAGTTAATGAGTTTTGGGCTGTATTTAAGTTAGCGTTCAGGTCTTTGTATTCGTGGGGTCATTGTACGTACTTGTACTTAGTTATATCCCACCACTGCTGATGGCCGCTTGCTCTTCACAGAGGGTTGAGTGATACTAGCAATAACAGCATTGTAAAATTTGAACACCGAGGCCTCCGCCCCATTTAATGATGGACGGTTTATTTTCACACAGATGGCTTCCTTCACTCCCGTGTCCTCCTCTGAAGCCGTGTTTCCATCAAGGTTTCTAGATGCGCATTTTGAAGTATCGCAGCAGAAAAGCTTAATGGAAACGGCAAAATCCGAATTTACTTCCTCAAATTCGCCAAAAAGTTTATACGCTCGCTTGAGGTGGTTTTTGGGATCTTCGAAAATGAGCAGATGCGCAAAACGACAGATGGAAACAGATTTGCCGACTCAGTTCTGCCGTAGCGAACATTCACGTCACGTGACGTTCAGCTGTTTCCGCTCCGGACAACATGTAACATCGCTAAAACTAGTTGGCATGACAGAATAAATACAACTTGCCCGATAGCAACACGTACCTGAAATATTCTCTCCATTTTGACGAGATGTGTGGCCGGGTTCTGTTTTCAACCGCTACTTCCTGTTTACTGTAGACATGCGTAACGCTGACGTCTGACGTAATGACGCTGACGTCTGACGTAATGACGCTGTGCGTGGCCCGGTAGATGCGATTCAAGCCAGTTGATGGAAACACTTCTGCTTCGCATTAATTTGTATTTACATATTTGCGAGATTTCAAAAATTAGCTCAAAATTCGAAATGAAAATGGATGGAAACACTGTGTGAGAGGAACGTTGATTTGAGAAGAACAAGAGCCCTCTGTGAATAGCAAGCGGCCATCAGGGGGGCACTAACGATCGGACGTTAGGCTGATGGTCTGCCTTTATCATGTGAACAGCTTGTTTTGGCTGTCAGCAGCAAACTGTTGATCTACTATGAGAAGATGCTATTTATAAGACTGAGTTTAGTGCAGCTCCTCAGACTGAAGAAGTATTTTGGATAAAAGATTAAACGTTTCAACAAGTTGTTTTTTAATCCGTTTATAGGACCTGACTTTACTTTGTTAGATTTTTCTACCTGGATTATAGAATAGAATAGAATATATCTTTATTGGCATCGTCATTGCACCAGAGCACAAAAACATTGCAATTGACGCACACCCGTCCTTAAGATGGGGGTGAGTGCACGCAGCCGTGGCAGTAATTAAACCGCGCCGCCACAATCTTAGATATGGAAAAAAAGGAAGGTTGCAATAGGGTAATCAGTGGTATTCAAAAAATATCTATCACATTTTGTCTTACAGGACACCATATGATACAGCAAAAAACTCTACCTTAGCCAATCAGCATCATCCTTATTGTTTCACCCCTCCCTCCCCTCTGCTCTGCTACCTCCTACCCTCCCTCCCCTCTGCTCCCTCCTCTCCCTCACCAAGGAAAAAAGTAAACAAGCAGCTACGAGAGCCAGCGCGCGGAAGACAAAATAACGTACCCCCATTTAGTGGAAGTAACGGTAACGGCGTTGTAACGATAGACATAGTAACTACTTAGATTACCTGTTAATGAAAAAATAACTCCGTTTGTAACGCCGTTTGTAACTCCGTTATTCCCATCACTGCTTATACCTGAGTGAGCCGCTCAAGCAGTATGGATTGTTTATTTAAAATAATCAAATGCAACCTGAACCGAGCCTTTAGTCCCCCTCGGCGAACACTCAGCAGGCCAAGACACCGGGAAATGTCCCAGTGCTCTCGATGGCCAGTCCACCCCTTAGCACAATGCTCTGGTTGATCGCTTTCCATCCATCAGCCAATTGTGTGTCATGTACAATCTTACATTGAATACCCCTGAAAGAATAAATCTGTGAAAGTCGAACTGTGAACTGTCAAGGGACTGTATATGTGTATTTATGTATGTAAAATGGCCATCCCTACCATTTGCAGAAACCACAATTTCTGACTCCACCACTGCACCTAGTGGTTGATAAAATGTCTCCCTCCACTCGCCATGGTCCGTTACTCTTGTGCTTCCTCAGACAAGCAAAAATTAAAATAAACCACCTCTGTTCTTGTCCGCGGTGTAACTCCTCCCCACTTTAATATGACACCAAGAACATTAAGGTTTACTTGCATTCTATGTTGAATTCAAGTCTAGAAAAACACTCATCTCCAAAGCCATAAACGTTCACTTCTCGAATCCCTCAGCAATGGGGGACATCGGCGTGCTGCTTGTTATTCCTTGATGCCACTTTTCTTTTCATCTAAGGAGCTTTGTAAGTTTAAAAATTAGTATTCAAAAAGAAAAATAATGAGCACTTCCTGGTGGTGTTCATCAAATAGTGCAGTTTTTGTCTCATCAAAATCTTTCTTGAATTTTCTCAATCTAATCATATGACCAATACCAACTTTTTATCCCCCCTGCTCAGATGACTTCTGAAACTTAATTTAAATATGTTTCATGTTACAAAATATGCAGGTTGGGAATCTATATCGACTCATTGTAATTAATTATGTAATAAGAGCAGGTAATTAAAATATTTTTACAAGCACATTGAGCAAATTTCACATTTACCAGTGTCCCAACAGAATGTGTTACATAAAGTACTGCAAATAGCATGTACTGCACATGCTAGAAACCAAAAAAAAAGCAGACTTTATAGACATGTAGACACACGGACAGACTACAGATGAGTTCATTTACAATTAAAAGAATAGTTCAGGTTAAAAAAGCTGCTTTAGACTTCATCAGACTCAGTTGCTTTGAGGAATGGAGGCATTTGAGGATTAATCTCGCTATTCCACATTCCCTTCAGCCTTCGTTTGTTTTAAAGTTTGCAGCAGAAGAAAGTTTTTTTTAAGATATCAGCATTGTCTGCTGGAGGGAAAGCGCTTGCTTTTCATCTTAAAAATATGTGATGTGTGGGTCAATATCCTCTGAGCTTCACTGAGAAGAGACTGCTCATAAATCACTGGCGTTCGCTTCTTCCTGTCACCTTCATGGCTGTATGTATACCTGAGCTGACAGATTTTACTGGCACGGTGATGGTTTCCAACCTAAATTTGCCTGAATTTCCAAATCTAGCATAATAAATTAAATGCAACCCTCTGAGTTACACGATACACTCTGAGTCTGCGCAAATATTCATTTTCTTCTGCAGGCGAAATCACAACTCTTCAACAAGGCTAAAGGTGTCCTCCAAGTAGGCTCTGACTGACTTCCTCAAGCAGACTTGATCAATGTGCGTAGCATGTGTGACCAGAGGGCAGCGGTCCTTAGCGTTAATCAAATGTAGACTGGATTGCTCTTCTGGGGAGACTGCAGTGTTCTTACTGCACAGGGAAGGATGTACAGAAGAATTTCCTTCAAGTAAAGCAAGTGATGATTGAAAAAATCAAACATTTAGATGGTCAGCTCTGATCCGGGTCATTATCCAGGGCAAAATGTTCTGTCTTCATGACTGAGCAGGATGAGCAGGATTCCAGACTTTTGTCTTCATGGGTTTGATTACATTCAAGCTATTGGCCATGTGTAGTTCACACATGTGTAGTTCACATGGGTCAAGGAGAGGTTTGAGGTCGGTTTAGACTACAGCAGATCCAGATTCAAAATATTTCTTTTAATAATATCATTTGGTGAATATTAAGCATTTAGATAGATGTTTTTACTGTTAAGTTTATAATACTGAATGATACAGATGTTCAAAATAAAATGGTCCTAAAAACTTTAAACTTTTGAAAATCTACTGCAGTATTTGTGAGATTTACTACAAAAAAAGCTGCATTTGGTGTTCCAAGTCTATAACGTTCTGTATTATTTTACAAATACAGTACGTTAAAATAGCAAATAATAGATTTTATTTAAAACATACATTATATATTGCTTAATTTTAAAGTCTGTATGATTACGCAAACAACTGTATAGTAGCACTAGATATTAAGGACTAACTAGCTGGAAGTGGGTGGAATCACTCAATGGCAAGACTCTGAAGTCACCCCGATTCGAACCGACTCATTCTGAGTAGGGTCAAGTCGAGCCCATGAAAAAAGGTCACTTGAGACCTTTGTGCTTATTTGCACCTCATCCAAGGCTTAGAAGGATGTTTTCTATTTCTGTAAACTCATGATGTAAACAGGACCCCAGTAATAGTTGTGTGTATAGTATATCTGGACTATGTAGATTATTTTAAAAACCATCATAATAAATGTTCCAGTTTTAACCTCTGGCTGAAGTGTTATCACTTCTGCAAGACCTCGTGTTGCACTCCATGCACTGCATCATAGCACTAGATTTTTGTGCTTTGTAATTCAACACTTTTGATCTTTTAAACCTTTATGTAAACTAGGGAAAGAATCAAGTAGTGAGCATGCCAAGCCACACATTACAGTGAAAGAACTAGTATCAAGAATTGATTCTTCTTCGTGGACTTTTTATGAATACTGTATGATGAATAAAATTCAGTCAATAAAGATGTTTGTTTTTGTTTATATCTGAAATAATATAGAAAAACAAGTTGAAGTTTATACTTGTCCATCCATCCAGCCGTCCATTCATCCATCCATTATCTTTACCTGCTTCTTTCTTTCCAGGATGCAGGGGTCACTGGTGCCTGTATCCAGCAATTACTATGTGAAATGCAGGGGACACCCTGGACAGGTCTCCAGTTGAGTCCAGTCACAGAGACACATGGAGACAAATGAGACCAACAACCATTCACTCTCTCACTCACACCTAGGGACAATTTAGAGTTACCAATCAGCCTAACATGCATGTTTTTGGTCTGTGAGAGGAAACTGGAGTACCTGGAGAAAACTCAAGCTTGCACGGGCGACTATCTCCCAAATACAGGGGGTCCCCGACTTACGAGTGAGTTCCGTTCCTACGACTATCTCGTAACACAAAATCTCGTATGTCGGAACCCGAAACACGTGTTGCTCGTAAGTCCGGATTTTCGGTCGTAAGTCGGAAAATTTATGCTAGCGCTACTACGAACACTCATTTTTCATCACCAACGTTCATACTAGTTCATAGACATGCTCAGAAACTGGTTTCCAAATGGTTAGCTAACACACTTTCATCTAAAAACACATAAAAGTGCTGTATTTTCTGTATGTTCTTTAAAAATGTTCTGTTTGTTAGTGAGCTCGTAAGTCCGGAAACTCGTATGTCGATGCGCTCGTAAGTCGGGGATTACCTGTACTACCATGAAAACTAACGAAACCATTGGCTTTGACAGAGGCTCTACTCGTAGTCCTTTTCTATTTTCTTTCCTCAACCTGTGCATTTCTCCCCATAGTGGGTTAAAATATGTCTTGCTTTTCCTTATACAGTACTTCTGTTTGTGTGTATTAGTGTGCACTTGAACGTGTGTGTATATTGCTTCTTTGGTATTTGAGCAGACAGAGTGTGTGCATAGAAAAACATTTGCCCTCTGTTTAATCTTCAGCTCACTCCTGCAAACAGCCGAAGAGCCCGGCCAACGCTGACGTTATGGGTCTGGACCTGCCCTCCTACGGTTACACCCTGGTGTACACCTGTCAGCCGGGTTATTTCCTCTCCGGGGGTTCGGAGCATCGTGTCTGCCGCTCTGACGGCAGCTGGACTGGCAAGGTGCCTGTATGCAGAGGTACGCTGCTGGTAGAGGTCGCAGATGATGGAGTAAAACTAAAAACAGTTCAGCAAAAGCTTTGGAATACAGTATACTGAACATGGGAGAATGACTCTGTCCTGGTGTTATGAACCAGCTTTTATGAGGCAGAGCTTTTTCTTATTATACGTAAACATTCACATTAGACATAAGCTTTCTTGAAGAAATTAAGGAAATGTTTAATGCTGCAGCTTGTTACAGTTTTTCATTTTCACACTGGAAGGATTTTACAGCTGTTAAGCCTTGCTGTGTGTGGACATCTCTGTGACGTGCATATTTATGTTTATCCGCAGTCGGAACGAAGTCGCATGAGAAAATTGTCAAACACATCCCAGGGACACCAAGCCCCAAGCTCAAGGGTGAGTAAAGACACAAACTGCAGAGCTAAAAAAATGCTAACTTTTCTTTTCTGTTTTTGAAATTGACCACAATCAACCACGATAATTATTTGATTGAACAAAATTCCTTCTCAAAACTTCAATAACAGGTATACTTTATTGTAATGTTATTAATTTAGTATTCTCAGTCCAGTGTTGTGTTTATTGTAATGTCTAAAGGAGAAAAAAAATCTGTGCACTTTTTTCAGTCAAAACGAAAGGTTTGGAGAAAAAAGCTATTGGGTGTTTTATATAGTGAGAGGCAGTCTCAGAAGGATCAACCCTCATAAAGCTACGGGTCCAGACAACATCCCAGGGAAAGTTCTGAAGGAATGTGCGGACCAGCTCTGTGAGGTGCTGGCTGACATCTTCACCACCTCACTTGCACTGGAGTCAGTTCCCACCTGCCTGAAGACCGCCACCATCATCCCAGTCCCAAAAAGCTCCACAGTGACTGGTCTGAATGACTATAGACCGGTGGCCCTCACCCCGATAGTCGCTAAATGTTTTGAGAAACTGGTCATGTCCCACATCAAGACAGCCGTCAACATCAACGAGGACCCTCATCAATATGCATATCGTGAGAACCGATCAACAGAGGACGCCATCTCCTCCGTGGTCCACACTGCTCTCACCCACCTGGATCAGAAGGACTCATACGTGCGTCTGCTCTTTGTGGACTTCACATCTGCCTTCAACACCATGATCCCCCAAACTCTGATAGACAAACTATCCACACTTGGACTAAGCCCCTCTATTTGTAACTGGGTCTTAGACTTCTTAACAGACAGACCACAGTCCGTGAAGATCCACAACTTCTCCTCCTCCACCATCACCCTCAGCACTGGCTCTCCTCAGGGATGTGTGCTGAGCCCTCTTCTGTTCACTCTGCTCACATATGATTGTATAGCCACACATCCAGGCTGTCATATTGTTAAGTTTGCAGATGATACAGCTGTGGTGGGATGCATCACAGATAATGATGAATCCAGCTACAGACAGGAGGTGGAACATCTGGAGAGCTGGTGCAAAGAGAACAACCTTCACATGAATGTGAAGAAGACGAAGGAGATGATTGTGGACTTCAGAAGGAACAAACACACCCACACCCCACTGTATATAGGTGGATCTGCGGTGGAGGTGGTCTCCAGCTACAAATACCTGGGTGTACACTTGAATGATAACCTCAGCTGGAGCAATAACACCACCAGCCTGATCAAGAAAGGTCATCAGAGACTCTACTTCCTCAGACGGCTGAGACGAGCCGGTCTGAGAAGCCCAGTCCTCACCTCGTTCTACAGGTGTGCAGTGGAGAGCGTCCTGTGCTCCAGCATCAACGTGTGGCATGGAGGCTGCACAGTTGCAGAGAGAAAAGCTCTGCAGAGAGTGGTGAAGGCTGCACAGAAGTCTGTGGGAGTCAGTCTCCCCACCATCACAGACATTTACACCTCCAGATGCAGAAAAAGAGCCACCTGCATCATGAAAGACCTCACTCACCCAGCACACTCACTCTTTGCACCACTCCCCTCGGGACGGAGGTTGAGGAGCATCAAATGTAGAACCACTAGACTGAGAAACAGCTTCTACCCTGAGGCTGTCAGACTCATGAATAAATAAATAATAAGAATAAACACTGCAAAATGTCACATCATACTGATACTGATCTGTTTCTTGTTGCTGCGTTCATCTGTGACCATCTGCTCATGTTCGTGCTGCTGTTTATAATGATGTTTTTCTACTACATTAGGGCTTAGTGTATTACTAGCTGATGTGATGTCTCTCTTAGTTAATCCTAGATGTTATTATTGTATTTCTCTTGCATTTGTTGTTGGATGTAACTGGGACCCTGTGTACATAATCTCGTTTTCAACACATGTACTACATGCGGTGCAAATGACAATAAATTCTCTCTGACTCTGACTCTGACTCTGATAACTAGTCCCCTTAATCTCTTTGTTTTGCAGTTCTGTATTTAAAACTTTGAATAATCAGGGATGAATATTACTACAAAAGCATAATTAAATGTAATTAGTGCAAAAAATCTCATTAGGAAGTATGAAAAGGTCATGAAAGAGGCACAATGTGCCTAATTAGAATATATCAGTGCAGTATTTTAATTAGCCTACATCTAATGTGTACCAAAGTATGTGCATGTAACTGGTAATAGATTTATTTATAATGGTAATGTTCGGAAGAATCTCATTTGCATTTTTGTGTCACGAGTCAAAGACACTCTGGAAATGTGTGAGAGTAGAATATTGTAACAGATGTTTGCAGATAATTACATTTTATTGCTGCCTTTCGTGATTCGTCTACGTTAAAAGTATTGCACTATATATAATACCACATTACACTTTTTATATAATACCAGTAATTTTAATACAAAGTTTTAGGTTGTTTCCCACTTTTATTTTTTAAATAGTTTTTTTGTGTTCAAACACCAGGGGTCTCGTATGAACGTTGCATCCGTATAAAAATGCCACGTATGCCATGTTCCATCGACTTGTCAGGATGTAGGAAAACAAATGTCAAAGTGTGCTCAAATATACATAAACTGTTGACCTGCCGTCGAGAATATATGCACTGCCGCACAAAATGTTTCCATCAACTACAAATTACAGAAGCTCACCTAAATACACAGAAACATGACTCCATTCTGTTTTGCGACACAAGTTTGTCTTGTTGGATCGTTTTATGATTCATCAGGTCGACAAGGTGTACCAGAGGTATTCAACTGGTGGCCGGGGGGGGATCAGGCACACGGGTGAGCTCAGTTCAGCCCACCAATGGGTTCATCTTTAAATAAAACTAGATTTTAAACCATAAAGCAAACTTACAATAGCTGGATGTCTGGCCCCTAAGCTCTTGGCTTTCAGTAACTGTGGCCCCCTGAGCAGTTTAGTTGAAGAGCCCTGGTGTAGACAGTGACACGTCTTTACATAGCTGTCTGTATAAAGTTGTATGTAGTTGTGGAACAATGGTTGCACTGATGCTGCGGGAGGACATCTCAAATAGAAGAACTGGGAAGAAGCTTGATCACACTGATTTGTTGGTTTGACGTCTGGCTTAATGGTCAATGTAGAGTCCCAGAGCCATTCTTTTAAAACTTTAAGCTGAACTGACCCCAACATCAGGAGCCAACCAGAGCCTTACAGAGAAAACTGGACAGATCTGCTACATGGGTTATCATCAATTAATCTGTTAATCATCAATTTACAATACCAGTGTTTATGAGCAATTCATGTACAGTAAGTAACATTTTGAATGAAAGGCAGTACTCACCTTCATGTCTGACCAATTAACCTTTTTGTTGCTTCTGTGAGTGTGCACTGCCCTGACAATTCGCAGCTTCATACACGCCAGAGAACGGTGGATAAATGCATTTTTACACCTCGGTACTTTATTTAAGGGGTTTCAATGACATAGTCCATGAAATTCCTCATTCTCCTGCATCTAGACATCATCTTTGGTCATGCAGAGAGGAGAATCACCCATGCAGGACATATTTGTACATTTAAGTAGAAGCGTGTCAGGGGAGGTGTCTTATGTACATTTAGTTCTACGTTTGTTGAGATGTATAAAGGAAAAGTGTGTAGAAACATACATATGCACGGTTACCGGTAGATAAATCGGAGAAAAAAAAAACATACTCCTGCATGAAGCCTCTGAACCTTAGACCCCCTTCACTCTAAATGGTGACATCACTAATTCCTTTAACACAATCTATTAAAATGTAGCTGGGTTGCAGTAAATTTAGAAATCTTGCTCTCCTGTGACAGTATCACACTGTATCTGTCTGCAGTATACTCCCACAACAATGCCATCACATACACCCACAATGCCAGGTTTGACTTCGAATTAGTATCTCCCGCTGAGGTTCTAAATGCTCTAAAAACTCTCGACACACGCAAAGCAGCAGGACCTGACAACATAGAACCACTTTTTCTAAAACTAGCTGCAGATTTCATTGCTGAACCTCTTTCCCATATTTTCAATCTCAGTCTCAACACAAATAAAATACCCAAAATCTGGAAATCAGCTTTTGTTCTCCCTCTGCTAAAAGGGGGTGAACCAACAAATGTCAACAACTACAGACCAATTTCTAAATTATGCATTCTTGCCAAACTGTTTGAAAGACTTGTCTGTGATCAGCTAACTGATTTCCTACAATCAAACCATATTCTATCACAATTCCAGTCAGGATTCAGAAAACAACACAGCACCGTCACTACAGTTCTCAAAGTATTAAATGACATCATACATGCCCTGGACTGCAAACAATACTGTGTTGCCCTATTTATAGACCTGTCCAAGGCATTTGATACAGTTGATCACAGACTATTGACAAACATCCTGGAACACTCTGGTCTATCAACACATGCAGTCTCCTGGTTCACCAACTACCTAACTGACAGAACGCAGTCTGTTCATGTAGCCGGATCCTCCTCTACTTTGTTAGATATTGTGAAAGGGGTGCCACAGGGTTCTGTCTTGGGTCCCATTCTTTTCTCTCTATACATCAACGATCTTTGCAGTGATCTGTCAAATGCCTCCCACCATTATTACGCAGATGACACCATCATCTATTGCTGTTCATCCTCCCTCAGCCAAGCTTTCACCTCTCTTCAGGATGCTTTTAATATTATTCAGTCACGTCTGCAAAAACTTAGACTGGTCCTAAATGCCGACAAAAGCAAGATCATGGTTCTATCCAACAGAAAGCAGCAACCAGAGAACCCACCTCAAATTGGAACCCAAGAGGGAAACAAATAGAAATGGTCTCCACCTACAAATATCTAGGTTTCAACATTGACAATGAACTGTCATTTAAAACCCACATCTCCAAAATGGCCACTAAACTGAAACTGAAGCTAGGTTTCTTCTTCAGAAACAAATCCTGCTTCTCATGCAAAGCCAGGAGAACATTAGTAGCTGCAACATTCATGCCAATACTAGATTATGGTGATGTGCTGTACATGAGTGCTGCATCAAAATACCTACAGTCCTTAGACTCCATTTACCACGGTGCCCTTCGGTTCATTACTGACTCCAGTTATCGCACTCATCACTGTGAGCTTTACGTAAAATCTGGCTGGTCATCTCTCAGCACTCGCAGATACACTCACTGGATATCCTTCATCTACAAGACCCTCCTAAACCTAGTCCCGTCATACCTCACCTCCTTAATACAAACATCACACAGTCATTACTCCCTGCGCTCTAACGATTTAGTCCTCCTGTCAGTTCCTCCTGTCAGAACTGAACTAGGAAAAAGAGCGTTCAGCTTTGCCGTCCCCTCAGCCTGGAACAACTTACAGAAAGATCTGAAACTATCAACATTCATCTCTCCTATCCTCCATGTCAACCGTATTAGATAATGTTATCAAGAAACTTGACCATTGCAGATGTTTCTAAACATTACTTGTGCAATTTACATGGCAGTGTTAATTTTTTAACTTTATCTACCCAACCGATGTCTGTCTGCTTGTTTTGTATATAATGTATATAGAAATCTGTCATATCCTGTTGGTTTTGAACTGTCAACATCTGTTTACTGTGATTGTAGTTTTCTTTATTTTCTTTTTGATAAATTCAAATGCCTATTGTCAATTACCATGTGACGTGTGCTGCTGACCACTTGACCAGGTCACCCTTGTAAAAGAGATCTCAATCTCAATGGGCTCTACCTGGTAAAATAAAGGTGATTGATTGATTGATTGATTGATTGATTGATTGATTGATTGATTGATTGATTGATTGATTGATTGATTGATTGATTGATTGATTGATTGATTGATTGATTGATTGATTGATTGATTGATTGATTTTCAGGCCCCATGTCCATCCACAACCCTCTCGGTCCACATCAGGGTGGGTATCACGCACTGCTTCAAACTTCAAACATGCTAAACTGGTGCACAGAGGCCCTACATTATAAAGAAGCACAAGTGACAGTGCACACTCTGAACCTTCATGGATCTATCACATCTGTCCAGAATAATGGGAAGCCCAGTGCATTTTACATATGCCGTAGTGAACATCACCTTACTTCTTCTTTTGGCGTTTCCCTCCTCAGGGGTCACCACAGCGAGTCATCCTCCTCCATATCACTCTGTCCTCTGCATCTTCTGTCCTCACTCCATCTACATGTACATCCATGTCCTCTCTAACTGCCTCCATAAATCTCCTCTTTGTCTTTTACCTGGCAGCTGCATTTCTAACATCCTTCTACCAATATACACACTGTCCCTCCTCTGGACATGTCCAAACCATCTCAGTCTGGCCTCCCTAACTTTATCTCCCAGTTGTTCAACATGTGTAGTTGCTTAGATAAGCTCACATATTAGTTTTGGAAAAAGTGTTTTATGTCAGATGTCCTTTCTTCCACAGCCCTCACCATTTATCTGAGCTTGGTACTGGCACAAGAGACTGGCTTGTGTTCCCTAGTGGCTGTTTTTTTTTTTTTTTTTTTTTACATATATACTAATACATAGTACAAATACATAAGTATAGGTTTACTAGGGCATGAGTGAACCAAGTGCCCTAGTGAGTAGTGAACCTCACCATGACTGCAAAAAACCACCAACATCCCAGATGATTTTTATCATCATATATTATTTACATCATGGCGGGGTCATTACCAGTGTGAAGGGAGTCTAAGATGGGTTCAACTGGTGTATTCACATGGTGAATGAAGCAAATATCCCCTGTTTTACGTGAGCATTATGAACATGTTGCTTCGCTAACACTACTGTACGTGCTTTTATTTCCTTTAGAGTTGTGTTTGACTTTTTAATCAACAGTGTCCCTGGGTTTGACAGTAGCTTATTAACAGCAGTCACAACACGGGTACTGTATTAGGAATCTACAATAAATTTGCATTTATCTTCTACCTTTTTAAGCCTTCTTTTCCTTGTAATTACGGTGTGATTGTTGTGATTATGTCCAAGTTTGTTTCATCTGATTAGCGAGAAGTAGTGACTTTTTTCTTTTTCTTATAATTGTCTCCTCAAGTCCAAAAACAATATAATATAATTATCAGCAGATAAAGATGGAGAAAAAAAGATGGGAAAGAGTTGTTTGCTTGTTGTTTTCTAATTATGAAAAAAATTGTTCTGCTGATTTTAGCATGTCATTTTTGTCTCTGTTGAAATTTAATTATTGAGATTGTCTACTTTGTAAACAAATAAATAAAATAATATTCTCTCTGCATATCCAAATACATTTTGAAGTAAATGTTCAAGTTTAGTTAAAAATGATCTTAATTTTCAAACAATGTTTTTTTCCTGCAGTTCCTGATGATGTGTTTGCTCCTGATTTCATCTGGAAAGGCTCCTATGATTACAAGGGCCACAAGCAGCCGATGAGTCTGACCGTCACAAGCTTTAACGCCACAAGTGGAAAAGTCAATGCAACTTTAACAGACAGTAGCATGGAGTTTCTGCTCTCTGGTGAGTCCTCTATAAATCATCTGTCTTCTGCTTCCTCCCACAGCACCTCTGTATGTCACTTCCATTTATTCTGAGGGTGCCTGGTGTCAATCAGTCAATCACCAAATGATCTCATGCATGAGACTGGAAATGAACTATTGGTTTTAAAGACGAATGAATTATTCTGCTCTGTCTGAGTTCCTTGCCTCTTTTTGTCTTCCTCAGCAGTTTTCTTTATGTGAGGTTTCTATTTCCCCTCAGTTCCAGGTTTCATCGCTTGTTCATTTCTGTTTTGTAGGAGTCTACAAACGTCAAGAGGCTCGGTTGATGCTCTTGCTGTACCAAATGAGAGCGCTAGCCTACAGCTCCTTAAACAGGATTACTGAGGAGAACTGGACAATGGATGGATTTGTAAGTGTACACAAATAATCTTTTATACAAGAATAAATAAAATATGCAACATTTTTCTTTACTTTAATTGGATTATTTAATCCATTCTGGCAGACGAGGATGTTTCAGGCAGAACCGTAACTGTGAAAACCAGAAATGAGTTTTCTTTCAATGTAACTACAACTTAAAGGTCTCTGATAATTCAGTTTAGCATTTATATAGCACCAATTCACATTAAAAGTCTTCTCAGAGCACTGTACAAAACAACAAACATGTCAGACCAGATTCAAATCCTTTACAGTCTGTCCATTCCTAACAAATACAAATCTTTCACTTATAAAAACCCAATTAATAAAACCTTACTTAAGGAAGCCAGCAGATTGCATCAAATCTTCATTTTGTTGCATTCCCCCATCCTGAGCAGCACGTTGGCAATAGTGAAAGGAACGACTCCTTCTTAACAGGAAGAATCCTTCGACAGAACCAGAACCAGGCTCACAATGAGCAGCCATCTGCCCCGACCGGCTGGGCTTTGAGAGGACAAGAAAGAGACACACACAAACATGATGGATTTTATAGGTCTGCTTTCTCAACCCAGTGGGAAATAGAAAGGAAAAAGAAAGAAAACGATATTTTCAAAATCATTATTTTTAAATACATTGAAGTTGTGTTTTTATATGCCAGCTGAAAGGCATATGACACAGTATTAAAGTATTAAAGGTATTACGGTTCAGTCTCCGTACGTACGTAAAGTTTTTTTTTTTCGAGCCACAACTTCTGATTGGCTCTAAGTAATTAAATTAAATTGTATACACATGCACAGAGCTTAATATGAGCCAGATCCTGCCGGAACAAGATCCAGGAACTCCCTCATTTTGACGGGGTGTGTTCCGGCAACTGTTTGCTTGAATCCAGCAACTCAAATCTCTGCCCCTAAAAGTCCAAAGTCATTGTGCATTTTTATTTTTGATTATTTATTAAAAATAAAATAAAAAGAGAGGAGACGTTGCCCTTGGCCCAGTGGACCCTGTCTGTGGAGCTCACACACACATTCCTGCCCAGCAGAGACGCAGACAGCATGTCCCGCGGGGATGAAGCGTCTTCATCCAACACCTTCAGTGGTGCACCCTGCAGACAGTGCACAGTATGCACAGGAGTAGAGTTGCACTGGGGTCCAAAAAAATCCAATCCGACCCGGCCCTAGCCATCAGCTCTGAACCCCACCCGATCCGACAAATTAACAGTAATTACAGGTCCAAGCCCAAAAAAAACCCACATTTTTAATTAAACTTTGACTATTATTAACGGTTGAGTAAAGGGGGCAGAAGATCGGAGCTGAGGATCTGTCAAAGCGCATTAAATGCTTCTCCTGCTTCTGCCTGCATTGAACCCTGCTCTGACATGTTGGATATTTTGTGATCTCATCTGTTTGGGTCGTCGACTACTCGCGTCCGCTGAGTGCAGCGGTTGAATGAACCTATTTGGGCTGGTGGATCGCTTGCAGTAGTCCATTTGAAGCTTAAATTAACTTTATACCTCTTTCAACCGGCCGGTCAGCACACTGTCAAATATCCACCTGCGGCAGGTGACAGTATGGCAAGCCATGTTGGCATATAATTGGATTGTCGGTTGCGCATGTCCCTGATGCAATAAAAGCTTTACACTGACCCGGCCTGTACATTCAGCACATTACTACGGCCCATATCGATCTGAATCCGGGTTGGGCAGGGCCGCGCTCGGGTTATAAATGACAGCTCTACACGGGAGCGTCTCGAGACAGCTCTGAGCTCGCACAACTGCTGATGTGAACTCACACATACATTTCAAACATAATCAAGAAAAAAGCTTACTACAAAAAAAATAGAATGAGAGAAATGTTTGATGTGTATTATTCACATTAATCGTGTATCAAAACAACAGCGCTAATTTGTCAAAATAACAGCGATCAAAATGTCGAAAAGACAGTCCACTTCACTTTCATAAAATAAATGGATGGAATGTCCTTGGTTGGACAACCGAGAAGGCAGTCGTAATTGACGTTGGAGCAGCAGGAGCAAAAACGTGCAGGAATGAAATCAGCGGAGAAGAGTTCAGCTCCGAAACATGAAGTGTGTGTGTGGGGGATGGGGAATGCTTGCCAGAATCGGAGCTGCTCTATTCACACACAACCTGTTGTTGCTCTCTACAATAGTAATTGAATCAAGTGTTGGTAAACGTAAATGTTTAACAACCCGTTAAAATAAGCTACACCAAACTGCGGGAAATAGCATCTATTTTATTTTTTTAAAAATGTAAGGGGGAGGTGGACCTGCAAGCTCCCTCCACTTCCTCCACTCTCCCTCACACACACACCAGCCCGCCTGCCATTTGCATTCCGGCATCAATCAGTTTACAAATTAAGCCCTGCATGTGCATCATCACTGGATGGAGTGTCACATAACCCTTTCATCACCCCAGCTTCAAGGTCAAGGTCACACATCAAGGTCTTTGCTTGCCCGAGTCAAAGCTATAGATTGCTGTTTTGCTATAATAATTTGCAGACAGGGGTATGATGTGCCGTATGCTGTAATCTTGTTTAATTTCCTTCCACCCTGGGAAAAGCATGGTTGAAGTAAACCTTAAGCAGACCAAAACACTGCCTCATCCACGCCTCTGATGAGGCTGTGTAAACTACTGATCACAGCTGCACGTTAGCTTCTGAACAGTTTCATCTGACATCTGCGAGCCCTGCAACAGCTCCAGAACATTTTAGGATCTGAACATTTATTTCTGCTACAGCAAACTTCAAAGTGTGCCGAACAAGAGGTTGTGACAGGCGACTGCAGTGTGCTGAGCTATTGATAGCACACTGCTCAGCTTCTATTGTCAAGTGCAATTTCAAAAATAACAAAGGTGCCATTTCATTTTGTAGCATGACAAAACGGGTGAACCGTGGCACTTAATACAGTACATCTGCAGGTTTTGATGGAGTGTGGAACACACTTGACACTGACTGAGTTGCCTGAAAAAGAAAATTGTACGTGTGTGTGGTTAAAACAAAACGTCCTGTTCCTGGAACGGCGTGTTCTCTGTTCCTACCAGGTTTCTGCTGAGCCGGAGGGGGGGAGCTACGTGTTCCAGGGCTTCATTCAGGGCAAAGACTTTGGACAGTTTGGACTGCAGCGACTTGGTAAGCAACTTTTAAATACCAAAACCCTTATCACCAGTCATTGTAGTGCTTATGTTTTATTTTACACAACACGAGGAGAGATAGTGATGACATTTAAATCCAGACATACATTTTGTTCGTGCTTACTTCAGGTCACAAGCTGAATGGAGTTTAATGTTTAAAGCTAAACTTATTCTTTATCATGCAATTTCACATTTTTTATTTTGTGTTCTTCCGGACCAGTTATAATTTCTCTGACACTGAACATTGTTGCAGCTTCTGATCAAGTCAAATGTTCTGTTTTTGCTCCTCGCTGATTCACAGCAGCCGCAGTTTATCGAATAATTCTTGCTGTGAAATGTGCTGTGTGTCTAGTCTGCTAACGTCTGCCATCACACATTTCACTTTTGCTTTTAACAAATGTAATTCATCTCGCCTTCTTCATCTCGTCGTCCTCGGGCAGTTTGAATTAGAGGCTGAAGTTCTGCAGTGAACTCTGTCTGTCAGTAAGGTTATCCACAGCAACGAATCAGCTAGCTACTTGTCACATGTGTTTATTATGTTCCGCTACAGAGTCAGAAATCATCAACATTTCAATGCAGCATCTTCTTTTTTTTTAAAGAAAAATAAATAAACAATTAAAGAATATGCTAATCTTAATTATAAATAAGTGATATTCCAACAAAGTTGATCTTCCCTGATCAATAAGCTGACTGTTTAAAAAATAATGTAAAGGCAGTGAATCATTTTTATACGCTCGTCGAAGGCGAGCTCCGTACATTCGTCAGTAAACTTTTGTCCTGCCCATAATTTCTGCTCAAGATAAGTTAATGAGACTTCATAAATACCATTATTTTCTCTAGACAGAGAGTGGCTGTCATGTTCTCTGCTCTCTGCTACCTGCCACACACACTTTACCGCCGCTCGTGCCCTGCACCTGCTGCATGCTCTATTTCAGAGCTCCATTCATGCAAGTTCTCAGCCAGATTATCGAACACTCTTGTCAGTAGATATCCAGCCGTCTTTCATGCCTGACTTTCTCGTCTCAACCTCACACCTTATCTCTTTGATTCGCCACCCTGCCTGCTCCACGTCTGGTTCTGTCCTGCCCTTCTGACCCTGGTAATAACTATTCTTTTTGCTCTACGGATATTGGATTAAGGATCACCATCTGGATTTGTTCTTGGACCTCTGACTCCTCGTGCTTGACCCCTGCGTTTTGTTCATCGGACCACGACTTGAGATTGCCCATCTGTTGAAACTATTCACAGCAGTAAAGACCTCCCTCTGCAGCCGCTCGCCCACCAGTTACGGTGACGCCGTCTCATCATCGTGGCTCCCACCTCACCTGCCTGAGAAGACCTGTTCCCGTGAAGGGATCCAGACTCCCACCAGCAGCTTCAAAACAATAAAATGGTTTAAACGCTCTTGTTGTCTGGCTGTACTGTTGAATCCAAAAACCAGGTTCTTGTCAGTGGCGTACACTTTGCAACACTGAAGCTCTGAGGGTCACGAATCAAGATCAACATTAAAACAGGGTATTTGCTTATCTGTCTATATTGTTGGGTTTCTTTATATTCATTTGTAAATGGCATAAAAGGTGCCGTATGCAGTACTCCACCCCCACCCCCAGTTCTGTTCTGCATATCTTAAATTAGCTTGTGTACTGCGCTGCTTACATCGTGTAACAAATGATTTATTTTTGGAATGAATAACATTTTATGATAAGCAGAGATGAAGAGAGGATGTATGAAAGGATATAATACAATAGAAGATTATATGTTATAAGATACAAGAAGATGCACATGATGTTATACAACACAAAAAGATGTGGTTCGATGTAATATTAACTTTCTAACAGCGCTTCTTTTATTCTGTAAATTGTACGTTCTATTAATTTCCCCCCCACACTGAGAACGTGTGGCGTTTCAGTGCGCTGCTGTTATCCTTCTCTCATTTATTCACATTCATACATGAAGCAGCAGCTTGTCCCCTTCAGCATCATTGTCATTCAGTTCTTTGTGCTCCTCATCACTGCTGTCATTATCACATGATTGTTCTCAACCAGATTACCACAGTCACAGGGATGATTATCAGTGTGATCAGTGCGGCTGGCTTTTTTTTAATCAAGTGGCTTCTGCGGCTCCACATTATGATCTTCACCATCATTTTCATCATCATCATCATTACTGTCATCATCAGCAGCAGATATGTATATTTCACTGCTTTGTCTTTGGTTAATTCTTCTGTTTGGCCTCTACATTTGAACCAATTGCAATCGTGTTTTATTATCGGCTATTCTTGTTTTGAATTAACGCTAAACGGCTTGTCTTTTGTCAGGCTTGACTCTGAGAGAGAACGTGACCCTCCCTGACCCCGAACCCAACGGTTCCACCAACAGCAGCTCCGTCGCTGTCGCTATTCTTGTGCCTTTCTTCGCCCTCATCTTTGCAGGCCTCGGCTTTTATCTCTACAAGCAGAGGTAGGAGGTTCTTCAGAAGCTGTGCCACTTCTTTACAAGTTGAATTTAAGATCTTTTTCTGAGTTTTAGCTTCTCGCCACAGATTCCCTGTTAAGAGTTTTATGTCTGAACACCTTTTAGCCAAAGCAGACATTTTACAAGTCTAGCAGGTAGTTGAAGCTTGGAGCTTCTAAAGCTTGCTCACTGGAAACTATATAGTGTGGTGTGCTTGTGAGAAACTTCAAAGCGTGATGCAACATTAGTCAGTGTATTACATCCACTCTGAGTCACAGCAGCATACATCAGACCCTTTTAATGAGAACTACTTTAGCATCATATGCAGAGGGCTTTAGGTGTGTGTGCATTACAGTGTGTGCATTTTGTCTTGGTTTAAACAGATTAGCTCTCTGGAAGTGCATATGTGTAGAGTCTGACATGCAAATGTTGCTCTCAATATGTTAGCTACCGTACTAGTGAAATGGCATGAAGCTGCTCCGACTGCGCTTTTCAACAGTAATTACCTCACAGCCTCACTTACCTTTTACAGCTGTCCACTTCAAGATAATGACAACATGTTTGCGTGACTGGGAGGATGGTACGGTGGCCCTAAGGTGTAATTGAACTAAATAAATACATTTTAAAAAAACGGAATTACATTTGGAAAAACACAACAAAAACACCAACATTTGAAAAAACAAAATTACATTTGAAAAAACTAAATTACATTAAGCCAAAGCGGAAGTGGCCCAAATCACATTAGAAAAAAACAGAATTACATTTGAAAAAACAGAATGACATTTGGAAAAAACGGAATTATTCTGTTTTTTTTCAAATGTAATTCCGTTTTTTCCAAATGTCATTCTGTTTTTTCAAATGTAAATCCATTTTTTTCTAATGTGATTCTGGCCACTTCTGCTTTGGCTTAATGTAATTCTGTTTTTTCAAATGTCATTCTGTTTTTTCAAATGTAATTCCGTTTTTCCCAAATGTCATTCTGTTTTTTCAAATGTAATTCCGTTTTTTCCAAATGTCATTCTGTTTTTTCAAATGTAATTCCGTTTTTCCAAATGTCATTCTGTTTTTTCAAATGTAATTTTGTTTTTCCAAATGTCATTCTGTTTTTTCTAATGTAATTCCGTTTTTTTCTAATGTGATTCCGGCCACTTCCGCTTTGGCTTAATGTAATTTGTAATGTCATTTAATTTTTTTCAAATGTAATTCCATTTTTTCCAAATGTCATTCTGTTTTTTCAAATGTAATTCCATTTTTTCCAAATGTCATTCTGTTTTTTTTTTAAATGTAATTTTGTTTTTTCAAATGTAATTTTGTTTTTTCAAATGTTGTGTTTTTCCAAATGTAATTCCGTTTTTTTAAATGTAGTTCGTTTAACCCTTAGGGCCACCATAGGATAGAGCTGGTAACTAGTAACCTGTCTTTCAGCTAATGCTGTTTTAAAATGATTTAAATGTATTTTCCACAGAAAAAACGATAAAGCGCAGTACACGGGATGTTCTGTCCACGAGAACAACAACGGGCAGGCGACGTTCGAGAACCCCATGTACAACACAAACACGAAAGCTGCTGAGGGGAAAGTGGTGCGCTTCGACCCCAACCTCAACACGATCTGCACCATGGTTTGATGTCCGCTGCTCGTCTCTCAGCGCGAGCGAGGAGACAACTTGTTTTGTTTTATGCCACAACGTAGAGGCCGATGTCCTCACGCTCTGCTGATTTGCAGCAAAGATGCAGGTTTGCTCAAAACGTAAAGCACACTTTCAGCAACAATTAAAAATGTTGCAAATATCTGCATTCATAACGTGAAATATGGAAGAGGGAGGAAGGGTTACACACCTTCTCAGATCTTGTCTTTTTGCACTCTGTGAGTGCCGGCTCCTTATTGGCAAATAGATCAAATAGAGTATTTTATGCTCAATAATATAAATACAGAGGGTTTATTTCACAATACCAAATAACATAGACATTTATTTTTATTTTTTTGTTGTTTTTTCCAAACAATTCAGATCTACCATCTTCTTTTTTCTTTTTCTTTTTTTTGTTCCCAGCCCTGATGAGAATTATTTTCTGTAATGGAGAACTGGAGCTTCTGATCTGATCAGTGGGATCAGGGAGTTATTTTTCTAAATGGTAAGCATGTCAGAGGAACTGCAGCAGCAGAAAGAAACTGCCTCTCTGAATGGTGTCAGTGCTATCGTCTGTTCAAAGTTATACGGTCAATTATACCTCTTAATTGGATGATACCTCTTACTGGTGAGATGTATGGCTGGGGACTTAACTACTGAAGTGCAGTACAATGTTTTGAGTGCCACTGGGAACGCTAGGGCTTTTATTGTTACAGTGCAGGATCTCTGACAGTGGAGTCCATTTCCTTCAGCAGAGCTGCAGCCTGTGTTCGGTTTATTGTCAAGTTGGGTGCAGTTCATTTGTTTTGGGCAGAAATGTTTAAGTGGCCATTTAAACTTCTGACTAGGCATTTGGTTCTTTCTAGTGTGTTTGTCACCTTGAGACGTTCTTCATCTTTTGAAAGCCCAGTTACTTTTAAATGTGTTTTCTTAGTAAGATTTTTATTCAGCACAGAAACGTTTTGGGTTTCGAAAAGATAAATAATTTTTTTTTAAAAACGTAAAGTGAATAACCCCTGCCTTGTGCTTGTATATGTCATGAATCTCAAAGTAGGATTTTTTCCCCTTGTTTTTTAGTTCATTGTCCCCCGTCGCAGAGCAAAAATAGGGAAATACCCTCCCTCCATCCACTTGTTTGTTCATGCATGTTGTGAGCATGATAACTTGAAAAATAAGTGATGTACTGACTAACATTTTGGGGTGTGGTTGCATCTAGGCACAAAATCAAAAAAAGGCGTTCAATACAAGATCAACTGGACTTTATTTGTTACAGAAAACGTTTCGACCTCTATCCAGAGGGCTTTATCAATTCTATGAGCAGACTGTGTGCGAGTGGAGTTATAACAGTCTTAGGAGACATGCACCAACCTATGTAAATTGCAAGCCGAGGTAACACATACATGTAAATTGACCAATCACACCTTAACAGTAGGGGTTTCTTGAGGTCTCTGACAGAAGACACACAACTCTATGTAAATTGACAAATCACACCTAAACAG
>JBBPBX010023892.1:0-27739 GCA_038048925.1 Garcialebias charrua
GGATGTTTAATCCTCAGTATTTGTTCCCTAGTTGATCTTTTGCACAACCAAGTGGCCACAAACATTATGACAGAGACGTCTAAGTATTTTATTTTATTTTTTGCTTTAACACAAAGAAAACTGATCATTTCAGATCAAAACCAACTGAAATGCTTTGAAGCTCAGTTCCATTTTCACAATAAACCCTTATTAAAATGTGTTGTGCTTAAAATTTAAGACAATATTTTTAGCATAGTTTTAAATTGGATTATATGTAAGTTCTAAAATTATTTCTGTTTTAGTGAAAGAAAAACCACAACTACACTTGGATAATAAATATACACACAGTATAGCATCATTTATCTACTAGAGCGCAGCATTGGATCACTGCAGGTTTAAGAAGGAAACTGCACACATGGATGCACAAAAACACAAAGTGCAGCAACCAAATCATTATAACTTTCGTAAACTGCAGTCAGTTCCTCAAATGATATTGTTTGATAAAATCTCTGGTGATGTCATCCATGTAAAATAAATCCTGATGTCATTTGGAGATTTTCTTTCTGATTAAATAAAGCTAATGATTAATGGTTGTTGGAGAACAAGATTAGATATTTACGGTAATAAATATTCCTTATAATGTAAAATTTAAATTTTACACAATATATTTGTAGCTTTACGTGACATATTCTCAATATGGACGCCTGGTCAGGTTCCCTCTGAGTCACATTGCTGGCCCCTTCTTGTCATTAATTGGCGTACAGGGTGCTCTAAATGGTAAATGGACTGTACTTATATTGTGTCTTTCTATCTAATCAAGATACTCAAAGCACTTTACACTACAAGCTGTGCCCTCAAGAGGAGTCTGTTCTAATTTTTTGAAAGGCATATAAAAAGTGCTACAATCTGTATAATGAGGACATTTTATATAAGAAGAAAACTTTATTTCTTGATACTTGGTTTAATCATAATGTCATTCTGGTAGATCAACTGCTTGACAGTGCTGGCACGCTGCTGGGTTATGAGGCTTTTCTCTCTAAATGTGATACAGTATTCCTATTTCTTCTGGAGAATATGCAAAATTATTTGGTGCTGTTTCTACAGAGATCTGCATGTTATACAGACAAAGGCCAAGACTTGTTTATCATCAGTCTCCAACTCTAACTCCCATACTCTCCTGTTGGAAAAATATGTCTTCTTCGAACAATAGCAAGTAATTTAGATCCTTTTTCAGAGGGACGTGACTTGTACTCTTGCTGTCATACCATACTGGAATTGCTTTCTGAATAAAATTTCTTGGAAATTTACCTGGTTGCTCCCAAATCACTTTCTTCTCACTAACAAGGTCAAATAAGTGTCCTTAAAACTCATAGGAACTACCCAGCTAAAGACTATTTCAAGAAATTCAGCTCTAACATTGTGGAAAACTGCTCCTTTTGTGATCTTCACCCTGAGTCTGTTACTCATTTGTTCTGGATGTGTCCTCATTCTAAAGTGTTTTGGCAACATTTTCGTAACTATATTGTCTCAAAGATACAAGCAAGCTTGCAGTTGTATTGGGAACATGTATTTTTTGGGTTTATACATAGTGGCAAAATGAATCAGATGTTCTTAATTAATATATTAATCATTCAAGCTAAATTTCACATACACAAATGCAAATTTTTAAGAGACAACTTGATTTCTCTGTTTTTTTTATTGAGTTTAAACAATATGCTGGTGAAGATTCTCAGTCGTCCAGGACATGATAAAATCAAAAAAGGCGTTCAATACAGGATCAACTGGACTTAATTTAGTTTAGTTTAAAAAATATTTGCTTACAATTAGACCATCAACTATCAAAAGGCTAAAACAACAATATGAGCTTGTTCCTATTAGGATTGTGGACAACTTTTTATTTAGAGATTTTTATTTATGAGGCTCCTTGGCACATTTGTTTCATGTTGTACAATTGTTTTCTTCCTGCAAGAATTTTATGAACTTTCCTTTTTAAAAATTCAATTTTTTGCTTCACCAATTCTTCTCTTCTCTTCTTTTGTTATGTTCAATTATGTTGTTATTCTGTGTTGATGCAAATAAAGACTTTTTGGAGGGAAAAAAAGCGCTACAATCCGTGCCCAGTTGATGTATACAGTATATGTATTTAACCATTTTGTTAATTTTACTTCAGCTTTAAAAGATATGGTCCTCCAGTTCACTGGGTGCTGTGATTTTATTTTCCGGTTTTAATAGTCAAGTCCTTTCTTCTGCTTATTTTATAACAACAGAAACATTAATATTTTAATATGGTAGAATTAAATCAGCCTGTCTTCGTAACACCATGATTGGAAATTACGCATTATTCTTATTTTCCCTGGTTCGTGCTGCTGTTTATACACAGTAAAAATGCAAGTGTTGAATTAACACCCTCAGTGTTAATTTTAACACCGGAAAAGTGTCTATATGTGTCCAAGTCAGCTGGTGTTAAAGTAACACTTTCGAAAGTGTTAAAAGTTTAACACCCATTTTTTGTTAAATTAACACCAGACATTGTTAATATTCAACAATAGCTAGTGTCACATTAACATTGCAACAGTGTTAGTGTTAAAATATAATGTTAAAAGTAACACTGTTCAGTGTTAATCATAAACATAATGCGGTGTTGAAAAAGTAAACGACTGACACCACAAGGTGTCAATAATTTACCTTTTCAACACCGCATTATGTTTATGATTAACACTGAACAGTGTTAATCATAAACATAATGCGGTGTTGAAAAGGTAAATGATTGACACCACAAGGTGTCAACATCAACCAAATCCAATGGGAAAAAATTTTCTAAAAAAAAATACTCAGAAATGGAAAGTTCAACTTTTATTAAACCCATTTCAGTATTACAGACCTTCGATGCTCAGCTCATATAAAACAGTAGCGGGGCACAATATGTTTCTTTCATCATTATCAGCCGAAAATTGCCTGTCATAAGGCTGATAATACAGTATATCAGATTAGCGACACAAATAATAGCAAACACATCATCCACCATCTATTCTGAAAGCATTCAGATGATCATCTAAACACTCTAAATGACTTTAGCAGTCACAAATAAAATAAATACAGCCAAGTTTATGTGAACCCCTTTTGGGTCCCAGTGGATTTGCCATTTCAAAATCATCGTAATACAACTGTACAGTATTTATTGGGAGATCATGTTCTTGCTCTGAAAATAATGAGTGATTTCTGGAATAAGAACCATCACTGATGTCTCTATAGATCCCATCTTTATGGCTCTTTACTTGTTGAAAGCAAGTACTAGTTCGTTAGTAAACAATGACTCAACAGTTCCTAAAATAGGTACATACTGTACATAAATTTGTCATTAACAGGAATTTAACTGTAAACACCTGTTGTTTTATGCAAATGTGTATCATAACACACTCCAAGAACATGCTCTATTGGTTCAACAATTTTCCATAAAAAAAATATATATATACCTTTGCCTCTTTGTTTCAGTGTTAAGGTGTGTGAATAGATTTTTCATGTTCTCAACACATTATTTGACTTTGTTTAAGGTTTGCTCATTCACTTCAGATGAAAAACATGCAAGAACAGCATCCTGTGCTTGAATATGAACATAATTAACAACCTCTTCCATTGAACAAGTTAAAGACTGCACAATATTTTCAGAAACTCCAGCTGCTTGAACTTGGGCAACAGAGCTACACATGTCCATTAACTGCCACTTTTTAGGAAGACTTTCTTGACGAACAGAAGTAGTACTCAACGGGTCATCGGCACAAACATCATGGGTCTCAACACCATCTGTTCCAACATTGTCCACATGAACAGAGTCTATGGCAATAGTGTCTCCATGTGCTTTCACCAAGTGCTTCTTGAACCCAGAATACGTGTAAAAAAACTGATGAACAGCTATGTTCCTCACATTTCAAACGCAATTTGTGGCCTGGATACAAAGCATGACTAAATTTCAAATGCTGAAAAAGAGTTGAAGAATGTCTGTGCTGAACCTTACAAATGAAACATGTTGGCATATTTAAATGTTGTTAATGCTCACTCTGATTTCCTTGACTCTGGGGCTCTCCTTTGTTGCTGCCGCATCAATCCCATAAACTGTTGTTTGGATGAATTTGTAGAAGTTGAGTAGGGTTGCATCGTAGGACACAGCAAACACAAAATGCGCCTTAAAAAGTTCATCGAAGGCAGCCACTGCAGTCTGTACCACACAAGGAATGGGCTTCTGATCCAGGATGATGTAGAACTTTTGAATACTGCTCTTCTTTTCTCCAACGCAGAGGAGGAAGGGCTGTGCAGATCCAACTTTGCCAAGGAATGTCGCCATGCTTGTCCCCACCTAAGATTGAGAGACAGCACATTAGAAATAATGGTTTTAGACCCTCACAAGCAACAAATTAAGAACACTTTCCACCTTCCTTTAGCTGTGACCATGCCACAAAAGTGGATGTGACTTGTGACTTGCAAGGAAACTCTTGTGAGCTTCAGTGAAAAGATCAGTTCTAATAGGCTCATACAATTCTTTGTGACATTATGTTCCCATAACCAATTTTTTTCCCATTTCGTCATAAAATTTACCTTGATCCCTCCCATCCCCTCCAAAATTAACTATAAATTTATAATACAAATAAAAACAAATAATGACTTTACATTATACAGTCTTGTAAAACTGAGATCAATTTACTGTAAGTGAAGCGCAATAATGCATGTGAAAAACATACCTTCATGAACTTCATGAACTTCACAACACGATGAGCTGCCTCAGTTGCACTAATTTTTACACGTTTCTTCCCTTTGGGGGTTGGAGGCAATAGATGAACCAGCAGGAGAATGGCTGCCAAGTCGCTATCCCATTCTGATAAAATCATAACACAAGCAATCATTAGAATTACGACATGAAAATGCATACATAGAAAAGACTGTTGAACATATTTATCTATCAGTACATACCATAATCACGTGATTCCTCCTGAGCAGACAGAAGGTCATCCAGTGGAACGCTCTGTCTAAGGCTTTTGCTGACAGTGATGACCTTTGGTTTGTAGAATGTTGGGCCATCTTGCAATGAACTTCCCCAAGATGTCTTCTCCAAAGAGCATGATGAAGTCCTGCTCAATCTAAAAAAAAGAAAAAATACCATTAAAAAACCCAATTCAAAAGTTCGGTTAATCAAATCTCAGAGTTTCTCACCAAGCCTGGTGTATCCAAGAATCTAGGGAAGTGATCCAAGATGAGTGATGACTGGTCCAGATCATATAGCATATTCTGTCTATGCTTAAATGTTGCCTTCATTCAAACACTTCTATGGCCAAAGCTCCATCTGAGATGAACTCCAAAAACTCATCTGTCACATGCACAACAAAGTCCTGGAGAAAACAAGAAGGGTCAGGGTAAAGATGATTTGAAAATAAAACTGACAAGAATCGAGGCATCAGAGACTCTTCCTGTACCTTGCAGTGATCAAACTGGACAGTGAAGTGAGCGTCAGAGCTTCGAGAAGGTCTGTCAGGGCTGACCATGGGAGGAACCACGGTGGGCTCGCTGTGCTCCCAGAATGTGTACTGACAGAAGACAAAGTTGGACAGGTTGAGCGGCAGCCCCGTGGTCTCTTTGATCCTCACCTGGACGAGACAAACAACGATTCTCTCAGAAGGAAAGACTTTTAAAGTCTTTGTTGTAACCTGCCAAGAGGTGTGGGCTTTCTTACCCTGCAGCTGAGCCTTTTGGACATGTGGACGATCTCTCCGTTGGTGTCCATGACCTCGTAGCAGCTACATTCACTGGAATTCTCTGATGACTCGTCCGCCCAGGAAAGACTCACAGGAACAGCTCCACTGACTCGCTGCAGCTCAACATGCAACCTGCCAGCCACCTGTACACATGAGCAGAATGTCACTGCAAGATCCAGAAAATTCTGACTGGCTGGTATCCTGTTTTTTATTTTTAAGTATTTTTTTTTTGCAACCAAACTACTTCTGCATACTTTATGCTATTTAGCTGTCCATATTTTATTTTATACTTTTAGCTCTGTGATGGATGTCCTCCACCTCTCGTACAGTGAGTGCTGGAGATAGGCACCAGTTGCCCCTGACCTGGAAAGGGACAACAGGATAAGTAGATGGATGGATGGAAGCGTGGATGTATGTATGGATGGATGAGTAGATGGATGGATGTGTGGATGGATGAATGGGTGGAAGGATGGATAGATGGAAGGGTGGACGGATGGATGAGTGGGTGGATGGATTGATGGGTGGATAGATGGAAGTGTGGATGGATGTATCGATGGACAGATGGATGTGTGGGTATGGATGATGGGTGTGTAGGTGGATGGATGGATGGGTGGGTGGGTGGATGGATGGATGGGTGGGTGGATGAATGGGTGGAAGGATGGATAGATGGAAGGGTGGACGGATGGATGAGTGGGTGGATGGATTGATGGGTGGATAGATGGAAGTGTGGATGGATGTATCGATGGACAGATGGATGTGTGGGTATGGATGATGGGTGTGTAGGTGGATGGATGGATGGGTGGGTGGGTGGATGGATGGATGGGTGGGTGGATGAATGGGTGGAAGGATGGATAGATGGAAGGGTGGACGGATGGATGAGTGGGTGGATGGATTGATGGGTGGATAGATGGAAGTGTGGATGGATGTATCGATGGACAGATGGATGTGTGGGTATGGATGATGGGTGTGTAGGTGGATGGATGGATGGGTGGGTGGGTGGATGGATGGATGGGTGGGTGGATGAATGGGTGGAAGGATGGATAGATGGAAGGGTGGACGGATGGATGAGTGGGTGGATGGATTGATGGGTGGATAGATGGAAGTGTGGATGGATGTATCGATGGACAGATGGATGTGTGGGTATGGATGATGGGTGTGTAGGTGGATGGATGGATGGGTGGGTGGGTGGATGGATGGATGGGTGGGTGGATGAATGGGTGGAAGGATGGATAGATGGAAGGGTGGACGGATGGATGAGTGGGTGGATGGATTGATGGGTGGATAGATGGAAGTGTGGATGGATGTATCGATGGACAGATGGATGTGTGGGTATGGATGATGGGTGTGTAGGTGGATGGATGGATGGATGGGTGGGTGGATGGACTGATGCTACTTTTAGCTTGCCTTTAAATGAATGAATTTTAAAATGGATCATTCTATTTTCCACCTTGACACAACTCACATGTTTTGCCATCAGGTGGTCCTTCAACCAGTCGTCTTCTCTGTGATCACTGTAGATGAGCTTGCTGAGCTTGAAGATTCAAGTGACGAGGCTGACTCAGAACTGAAGGAAGCGTCTGTTACCTCACTCTCGTCAACGACGCCCACTGTATAAAGTTTAGAAGACATTACAAGTTGAACTTAACTTTTGATTTATATATTTTTAAAATGCATTAGAAGGAACACTTGTTTTAATGCTTTTAAATCTTACCAAAGTGCTTAGTGACTACTTTTGAAAGATACTGTTGCAGACCTCAGGAGTTCATCAAAAATGTCAGAATCCACATCAACTCCAGAAGAGTCTTTCAGGTCTACACATATTTCACTTGACAAATTGAATTTAGCATAAACTGGAAGGAAAAAAAATACACACCTTAACTAATTTATAGCATACGGTTAGAACTTGTAAGAGCCAATTAAATTTATAATTAGAAACTATTTTGAATAGCATTTTCAGACAATGAACTGGTGGTTGAAATGGTACATTTTTTCTTTAAAGTTACCCATATTGTTTGACATCACCATTTTTATGAAAAATAATGACTTAATTATTACTTGAACAAAGACAGGGGTTGATTAATAAGCATTCTGGGCATAATTTGAGATAAACTACGTTAAGCTTACTTCATTTAATGGCAGCTGCTACAACATCATAATTAGTACTCAACTTACCCTCGTGCATGAATTTCAAGTAATCATAGCAGTCATCTGTTACTGGAACACAAACCCATTTCTGGACTGTCTGATGCCACTTGAACACAGCATTTCTGCAGAGCACAAAAGGGACAAGATCCAAGCTTTAACAACACCTTACAGATGTTAAAAACCAGCTATTTATCCCTTCCACTATCACTTTGAACACGTTAGCTCTTTCAGCTAAACTTTATCCAAGCTAGAGTGTTGAGCTAGCTAGCTAGTCGTCAGAATCCACTCCCTGCCGGCTAGCCGTACGACAACAAAAGCAACACGCAGCTAGTCGCCGCAGCATTTCCGTATCTTGTAAACGTGCACAAATACGCTAGTGAGAGCTGACGGAGCTGAGTGGAGGCTCACTTTACCGCAGTCCGTAACGTGACTTGCTTTGCTACTGGTACAGTACTGTACTATGAACCATAGATATCGTATATATGATATCTATGCTATGAACGCTGTTTCTGTTTTACGTCGTAAACGGAGTACGGCGGATAGACAGAGGCGGACGTTGGTTTTACGTCGTAAACGCAATACGGAATACGGAGGATGGACGTAAGAATACGAGTCACCAGCAAATATAGGCCATTAACTCTTTTTTTCACTTCATTATGGCTCAAAAACATACGTGTGTTTTTTTTATTATGTAGGGCACTGTGTTAGGATAGGCTAAGTGCTTGGTAATACAGAACTGTACATGTGGTGCAGAACGTATGTTTGGATTTACGTCAAAAATTGCTTTACGTCTAATCTACGGAGCTCTATGGTGGACTTTTTTCGCGCTCTTTTGCGTTCCGTCTCAAAAGTTTACCCAGCAACAGGACGAACCAGACAACAGCCACAATGAAACCATAAATTATGTAAAATAGTTGAAAACATTCGACATTTATGTTGGATTAAAACCTTTTTTTATTATTATTTTGAGTAACCTTACGGAAAATGAACTCCTCTGAAGCTAGCTGTTTGCAATGTTAGCTTTTTACATAACACATCGCCAATATTTCAAACTAAAAAGCACATTCCCAACAAAACAATAGTCATGTACAGATATTTAGCTTACCTTTAGGAAAGAATTGTGTCTTTCGTGTGCGAACAGAAGCCATATCGACCAGTGACTGGTGGCAACACGACAGAAAGTAGAAGGCACCCTGCAGACGTTACGCGAAGGCGGGGCTTAAAGCAACACCACCCAATTAGCACTGGAATTTAACAATGCAAATATGACGAATATTACGCAGGCAGTGTTTTTTTAAAGCTGTGTGATGTTAAAACAACACTCACACTCTTTATTTAACACTACACCTGAGATTTTAACACTGGCATTTTTACTGTGTATAGTATGGATGGGCAGGCTGGTTCATGTCGGGCTTTTGATTGTGTCAGCGGACACGCGAGGCTGGCAATCCAATCATATGGCAACATAGTTTGCCAAACAATCACCAGCCGCACACGGCCATTTGACCGTGTGCTGACTGGCCTTGAAATATATTTTTTGATCTCCATCATCCCGACTCCTCTCCTCATTTCCCAGGTCCCCTGGTGTGTATAGATTCCACCAACATATATGTTGAGCCCAACACACTCCACATCATCTATACTTAAATCCTTGGCCTTAACTGGTGCAGTCAACCCTGTTTGTCTGTTAGCAAAATTATATTTAAACCATTGAACATATTTCCATGAAACTTTTACAAAGAAA
Organism: Garcialebias charrua; assembly: GCA_038048925.1. Taxonomy (NCBI): domain Eukaryota; kingdom Metazoa; phylum Chordata; class Actinopteri; order Cyprinodontiformes; family Rivulidae; genus Garcialebias; species Garcialebias charrua. The sequence goes on from JBBPBX010023892.1 coordinate 9,610, forward strand.
CCTACAACTGGTTTACTTTTAGAGTTAACCCAAGTCAAGATGGCCGACTAATCAGCCTGATGTATTGTATTGAAATGTATTGTACATTTGCATTAACACATGCCCCAAGACTTAACAGATTATAAACAATATCACAGAATTCTATGAAATCATACATTATTTTATTTTTAGACTTGACAAGAACATCTAAGCCGCCATATTTTTGCAAAACTAGATGATTTTACTTTAAGGCTCTGGCATGAAAGGTGTCAACGAATATACATTATTTCAAGAAATGCTTGGCAGTTTTAACAATATTTTCAACTAACTATTAAAACACTAAATATAAGTATTTGTATGCATGCTTTTTTATGGTTTTGGTTTGAATAATATGAATGGTTTACTTGTAATTTGTAACATTAGTATATGATTGGGCAGACCATCGACATAATTTCCCATTTTTAACAGTGTGAAGGAGTGTCCTTTTGCTCATATACATTTTATTGTCCTTCACTTATGCATCTGTCTGAAGTACAGATGTGCAAAGTATACATAATAAAATGTGATAGGCTGATGGTAAAATAAATGTGTAATTTCTTAAGTTTTAGGAGTTAGAGAGAAAATATGGGCCCCTGGGGAAAGGTTGGTACAGTAAATAATGTAACGTGTGGAGCAGAAATGCCATTTCATTTAACCAAGGCCCAAAACTGATTGATGTTTTGACCAATGCCATGTCTCTTTTTCCTTGTGCCCACATTAATCCCACTTCGCTGACCTAAATGCAATTCCGATCTTTTCATTAATGCTGTCAGTCAGTGTGCAGCGCCAATAGTTCGTAGATTTGAAATCTAACAACAAAAAAAAATGTCATTTTACACCTCTTTCTTTGAGCTCCTATAATATATACCTCACCTGGAGAGTGACAGACTGTGATGGATCGACTTACAGACATGCACGTGTACGCACACACACCCCCACACACACTCCGAGGGAAAGAACAACTTGAGGAGAGACGAGGAGAGAGGGCAAAGGGCCGTGAAAAGAGAGCGAGAAAGAGGGAGGGATAGAAAGAGGAATGAGTGAGAGGAGGGTTGATATTTCTGTGGCCGTACACTTGTAAGCTCAAGCAGTTTCTTCCCTCCAAGGGACAGGGTCCGTTAAGTACCTCTCCAGTGCCTACAGTTTAGAAAAGGACCCAGGCAATACAGGACTAATTTAATCAAAGGTTACAGGCCCAGCATAGAAACACAATATTATAGCGATTGTACAGAAAAAAGAAGGTGGGGGATATGTCATTTCACCAGGCAAAGCTTAGACCTGCTACTTTATCTCAACAGTGTGAAGGCTAAGTCCCCCTACAGTCTCCCAACTGCTGCCACTAACACACATTTCCATTTTAGCTAGCGGGCCAGCTACAGAGGCTGATATTGTATAAGTGGCTGGCCAGAAACATGAGTGACTGACTGCCCAGGATTAAAGTGTCCAAAATTGTCCTCACTTTTTAAACCGTACCAAAGAATCCATTGGATGCTCTGGAACATAACGTCACTTTGGTTTACCCCTACGTTTAAATAATGTCTTTGAAAGTATCCGAATCTATAAAGAATAGTAAAAGTTTCTACATAATCCCCAAATCACCCAGTGTTTATGCAGTAAATGCTGCACAAATCTATACAATTTAAAGCTACAGAAAGAAGAGATGCGCGATATTATCGGCATGGTATTGGTATCAGCCAATATTAGCGATAAAGTTCAATTTCGGGCATTGGTCATTCCATTTAAAACAGCTCACCGCTATAAAAGGCTTTTGGTTAAAGTTAAATTTTTATTTAAGAAAATGTCAAGTTTATCTATTTTTATTTTCACTTGTTGCTTGTGAACAGATTGAGTTTAGATTTGTGAAAATTTACATATTTGCACTGTTCGAGTGTTGTCTGTGTTAGAGAGAGTAAATGTCATGAATAATTTTGACATTAAACATAATTCAAGTTGAAGTGTTGCATCATTTTCAGCCCCCTTTTTGGCCTCTGTATTGGGTAGCAGGCCAAACTGAGAAAGGTCATGCAGAATAATGTAGTACAGGTAGTCCTCGACTTACGACAGAGATCCGTTCCTGCACGGTGTCGTAAACCGAATTTTGACGTAAGTCGGAACATACGTAAATACTTCACTTTATACGTACAGGACTGTATTTTACCAAGCACTTAGCCTATCCTAACATAGTACCCTACATAATTATCAAAACACACATACATTTGGGAGCCATAATGAAGGAAAAAAAGAGTTAATTTCTTACTGGGATGCTAAGAAGCCCCTCCATCCCTCTTTTGTATTCTCTATTGCGTTTACGTCATAAAACCGCTGTCCAGCTCGGTCCATCCTCCATATTCGTTTACGGCGTAAAACCACATTCACAGTACACACAATAACAGTAAGTTGTACTATGTACACTTTTGTTTTGTTTTTTTGAATGTCCAGAGGACCAGACTTAGCTTTTTTAGAGAGTGCAGGGCAGAATTCCTCCGCAGCTACGTTAATGACGTAAAACCAGAAACTGTGTAACTCGGCTTTTCAAAAAAAAAAAATGTTATGGGAGATGCGCCGTAACCACGAAATGTCGTAACCCGAGGACTACCTATTTAATTCCACAGCAGAGAAAGCTATGTAGTCTCTGTAAGCAGGACTAGGGAAAAATGTATTGATATTGGTATTGGTTATCAGCATATAAGTTTTAACATATCGGCATATTGGATATCGGCCATAAATCCAATATCATGCATCCCCAATAGAAAGCACAAAATTTTAATTTGGTGGAAGTCTCTGGAAGCTTTGCAAACAGTGGCAACATTCAGATATTGATCTGTTCTGCCCCATTGGCAGTGTCATCATATAATAAACTGCCATAAGTGTCAGTTTCAAACCCGATGGATATGTGTGCATGTGTGTATGAGTGCCCTTTTCTCTACTTTGCAAGTGTTTTTGGAATATTGTTTTATCTAAGTGTCACTGAATGGCCACTGAGCTACAATATGTACACAGGTACAATAGACACAGACTGATGGATTCCTAAAATTTAAAGTGCACACATGTAGCTTCTGCAGATTATATCTGGAATTAAATACCTATGGACTATATCTATTGCATAAATCTGGCATTCCTTGCTGGAATGTACTGACCAACGCCTTGCATGCCAAACTTCTTGTGTAATCTGTTTTTTGCTCTAAATATATGTTGGGAATGACTCATTGCTTTTACCACACTACGTTTCATCTCAGTATCTTTAGAATTGCCTGAGTTCTGGTCATTTTTGTGTTTTCTAATACTGATTACCAGTGGCAGCCATTTTAAACATGTTTCAATCCATTTGTAGATGTGTGTTCTATATTTCTTCCTGAGAGTTTTGTTTAAATGTGATAGAATCAATAGAAGATATGTTTGCTAACAGACAGACAAGCAAACACAAATATATGATTGCCTGCCTTTCATGACAAAAATAATCCTACAAAAGCTCATCTTATGATACCAAATTTTAAACAGATGAGCATAGATCCTTGGCTACAAATTCCATGAAACCATAACAAGCTTGATTCACAGAAGTGACCCTTGTTTTGTACTGCAGCCAGTGCTAAATCCAAATTGCAGAATTAATCCATTTGGTCTCCTTTGAGATTAGACTTAATGCACGCTCCAACCCACTGCACACATCAAGCTATAAATGCCTCCCGATTAAAACCCTGCGTGACATTGATAATCATTTTGCATGCATGGAATGTGACTAAATAGGAAAGAAAAGAGGTAAAATCAGACTGCAACAGGCGCCAAATGGTATGGTTGTTCTACTTTTTGGACACCTGTGCAGAGAGCCACGGGAGGTGAAGAATATTATCATGTGCATGTATGTTGCTTTTTAATAGGATGAATGAGTTCAGAGAAAAATAAACCTAAATAATCTGCACAAACAACTTAACAGTTCACAGAAACTTAACTAAAAAAATTGCATTTTTGATGAAAATGCAGAGTGAGTGTTAAAAGATGGCTCAAGTTTGCTAAATAAGCTAAAACTGAGTTGTAAAAACTAAAATATTTTAAAACAGCAGAACACAAGCCAAAACTATCAAAAGGCTTACTAAAACCTTTAAAAAAAGGCTAAAGTGTCTATAAAGACCAGCCATAAGCTGAATGCAGCTAAAGGCTACCTATCAGCTAAACATACAAAAAGGTTAAATACAATCTAAACGTTACAAATGATTAGTAAGAATTTAAAAGTAGCAAATGATCAGCTAAAAAAATTAAAGTAGAAATTATTTTTAAAAGCAATAAGTAGGAAAATACTAGTTAAAAGCTTAAGTGACAAAATTATACCAAATGTTCAAAAAAGCTACAAAGTAGCTAGAAGCAAAAAGTAACAACAGGATAACTATCCATAAGTCCATCCAATATCTACCTGCGTCTTCCTTTTCGGGTCACGGGAGGTCACTGGTGTCCATATCCAGCAGTCATTGTGCAAGAGGTGGGGGACACCCTGGACAGGTCTCCAGTCCATCACAGGGACAGACAAACGAGACAAACAACCATTCACTCGCTCTCACTCACACCTAGGGACAATTTAGAGTTACCAGTCAGTCTAACATGCATATTTTGATCTGGGGGGAGGACCACGCATGCACAGAGTGAACATAAAAACTCCATCCAGAAACGACCCCTGGACAGGGATTTGAATCGGGGTAACCTGCTAGCTGAGAGGCAGTAGCTCTACCAACTACACCACTGTGCTGCCCACAGGATAACTACAGTATTTTCTGGTGTATAGGTCACACCTGTGCAGTGGTGGGCAAATGAACGCTAGGTAGCGCTAAAGCGCTAATCCGCTTACAGTGGACCTAAACTTTTTGTCAGCGTTTTTGTGAATTGACTAACTTTTATAATTCATAAGCGGATTTGTGCTATTTTTATTTAAAATGCAGTACCGCTAATAACTAATTATCTATCAGTAAAAACCAATAAACTTATTTACAAGCTCTTATGCTGCTTGTTTTACCTTTTTCCCCACCGTAAACAGCAGAGAGGAGGAAAGGGTGTGAGGGGGAGGGGGGCAGAGCTGAGAACAGACTCGGATCTACCATGTAGGTAAATGCCTGGGGGTCCCATTTCAGCAGTGGCCCCGGCCCCGCCTCGCCCCGTGCAGTCACCTACATCACTAACATTGATCCTGCTTGTTAATGTACATTTAACATAAAAATAATTATAGTTACGATGAAAACGATCATTAAATACGCAATTAAAAAAACGGTCGATTTCTTTATCCCCCTACTAAAAATGGACTATTCCATCTTGACATCTTCCGGGTCACTCAGAGGTGAACTCGGGGGCTAATTCTGTGGCTACTGTTTGTGCTGGGTACTTGGATAAATCCGTAGAGAACCCCGCTGTTTCAAGCCAAATTAACGCGGCCGGAGGAGTTTATTGAGGGTTTTGTGTCGACCATTTGACGGTGAGTCGTTATTTTTATGTATTTTAGTTACTTTTCATTAAATCTGTTGACTACCTATAGACGCTAACTCTGTGTCTGCCTGTTGGTAGTGCTGGGTTACTAATGGATAAATCCGTAGAGAACCCCGCTGTTTCAAGCCAAATTAACGTGGCCGGATGATTTTATTGTGTGTTTTGTGTCGACCATTCGACGGCGAGTCGTTAGTTTCATGTATTTGGGTTACTTTTATGTATAAATGCGGTGGCGACACACCCGTGTATTTGAGATTTAAACGTGGTTTTAGGGATTAAAAGATCATTCTATTTTTTGTTAATTTCGTGGCCGAATAGAATATATGTACGTAAAGTATTAAATAAATCCTTTGATTTTTGTAATTTCATCCTTTTAGGATCATTTTTGTTACTTTTCAGTTGGCAGTGTAGTGCAAATATTGATAACGCTGCCGGCTATATATAAATATATATATATATATATATATATATATATATATAAATATATATATATATATATATATATATATATATATATATATATATATATATATATATATATATATATATATATATAATATAGAAATATATAAATAGCGGATTAGATTAGCTTCCCCTAATTTTCATAAGACATTTGTGCTTTTGAAATTGTGGACCTAAAAAAATTAATAAGCGTTTTAGAAATTGTGGAACTAATTTTTTAATTAGCGGTGCCCAGCACTGCACCTGTGTATAGGTCGCATTGTCCAATTATCACCAATAGATTGGAAAAATCCCTAGATAGGTCGCACTGGTGTATAGGTCGCACCTACGTTTAGCTCTGCTGCAAATGTCTGCCACAGGAGCGCACAGCAAGGCTTTTAAGAAGATTAACACTTAAAAACAATTATTTGTTTGATAAAAATTATAGCAAATATATGTCTGAGCTGAACTTTTCCTTAATAAATGAACGTAATTGTGAAATGAGCTGGATTTAAAAATTTGTTTCACCGAAAGTGATAACAAGCCATATATAGGTCGCAGGCCTTGAAAAAAACCATAAAACGGTGTGACCTATACACCGGAAAATACAGTAAATGTTTAACAAAGCTACTTAAAAGCAAAAAGTAGCAAAAAATAAAAGTAAAAAAAGGTAAAAGGAGTTGAAGAGATCTCATTTATTTTTATGGGGAAATTAGTTCTAAATAAAGTTGTTTCATATAATACTGTAGTTACAAAAATCTAACCCTAGCCCTAACCCTAACCCTATCCCTAACTAACAAAAAGTATCAGTGCTAATCTTCTAAAGGAGCTGAACCTTTTGATATATGTTGAAATAAACCCAAGCAAGCTTGTAAAACAGAGTACAGTAAATGGTAAGCTGGGATTCACACAGTTATTAATTAGAAACTCTGCAGTTGACATGTGAATGACCCGTGCTGTGGCCTAGTCTCGTGGTGATGGGACAGGCTGGGTGGAGGTGAGCGCTGGTGTCAGGGCTTGAGTCGATCAAAAAGAAATCAGCTTGCCAGCTCTCTGGGCAGAAAGGCGCATCTCGTCGGCTTTCACGGACCAAGATTGCTTTCACCTGCATTCCCTGGGGCAACGCGCAAAACACGGGCTTCAGCCAACCTGGTAACACACACACTCATACATGGACACACTCACTTATATGGGCAGAAACATACACATTCTTTCTATCTTTTATGCCTGACTACAATGGAATCATATTAACTCAGCCCATGCATTCCCAAACATATACATCCATGGGAAAACCTCAGATGGTGCAGAAAAGCACAATTATAAGCGCATACATTTCCTTTGTTCAGGTTCCTGCTTGAATTTGTGCGTGTCAGTGAAAAGGAGGAAGAGAGGGATAGTCTAAAAAAGAGTCTAAAAACTGCATTCGTCGATCTTCCAGGGGGTGGAAAAATGATGTCAAAAAGGCAAATCTGTATTTACTAGCAGACAGGTATCCTTGACTTGACAGCTATACAGTCATTATCTGCCTGTCATGTGTCGCCTGAGGGCCACCGTGCCTTCTCCCAAAGCCCACAGTTCTCATGAATCAGGCCCAGCCCTATTAGCTTACCTGTTTCCAATTCAAAGGCCATCGCCAACCAAAAAGACGCCAGAAGGACAAAACAAGGTGTCATATTTATGGATGTGTCAGCACGGGCCCCCCCTGAAACCTAGCTCACACCTTGAGCAATGAGCCTGACAACTCAACAGGGGCCTTTTGCAGTCAAGAGAAATGATACCCTCCCCCCCCCCTTTAAAAAATGGTGGGATGAAACCAGAAGCTGCAGCAGCAGCAACAGGAGGGATAGGAAAAAAAAGTGCTTGCAAATCGCGTTGGTATTATTCAGCCCCAATTAGAGGAAACTCAACCTGTTACACCGAATAAAGGAGAGTGAATATCAGATGGTAGCTAATGATGGGATGAGATTTAGAAGTCGAACAGGAGAAGTGGAGATGAGGGGGTTAGTGACGGTGATGATTACTTCAGAGATGACGTCTCAGATGTGTGTATGTGTGTGTTGGAACGTTGACATCCTTACCTTCTGAGTGTACCCAGGTGCAAGCACTCACTGTTCTACAGTTACCACATCTGCATTGTGTCTGAACAGGAAGGGTAATTGCTGCCAATTTACTTATCAGATTGCAAAGAAAAGCCCCGTGTTCAGCCAAGAAGTCATTACTAGACAACGCTTGTGTACCCTTTAAGGTGGTGATGAGTTCCCATTACAAACTAATTTTTAAAAAGTGCAAGTACAGTAACAATGAGAAAAGGGTTATGGACGTGTTTGTGCTTTTGCAAAGAGTGTGAACGTTAAACTGGACTATTTGGTTCAATCTGGCATGGCGAAATCGGTCTACACAGTCATGGCATGGGTCGTTACAGCCTTGCACAATAAAAGGCGGGCAATGATGTACAGGTGATTGCTTGTGTTTGCCTCTGTTCAATATTCAGTCTATTAGCAAAATATCTCAGACATCCATCCATTATATTTTAACCCACTTCTTTCTTTTCAGGTCACTGAGGTCACTAGTGCCCATATCCATTGATCACTGTGAGAGAGGCGGGGGACACCTTGGAAAGTCTAGTAGTCCATCACAGGGACACATAGAGCCAAACAAGACAAACAACCATCACTCTCTCATTCACACCTAGAGACAATTTAGAGTTACCAATCAGCCTAAATGCATGTTTTTGGTCTGTGGGAGGAAACCAGAGTACCTGGAGAAAACCAACACATGCACGGAGAGAACATGCACATTTCACCCAGTTAGCTAGCCTGGTTGATACCAGACCCATGTCCTTCACTTCGCTTTGTACTAGGGTCTGGCATCTCTCCCATAGACAGCGATTTCTCCGTTAGATTTTTGAATGGACCAATCAGAGAACAGAAGGCGGAGTTTTGTTAGTTTAGCCTGGCGAGGTCCAGGCTATTCAGATAAAAAGCTCAGAAACCACTCGGTGGATATTTTTTCTGCTACCAGTGTGTAATTATATGTCTCTAATTTACTGACTGTTGGCCTAGATGAAACATTTGAGATAAAATTCGATTTTTTATCATTTATTTTCGTAGCGCACCCGAGGCTGTTTGGAAAATGTCAAACCGAAACTATTTAAATCCAGCAGATTTGACCATTTCGTGAATTGATTTAGGAACTGTTAAGCTCAGGAACACTTCTGATATAACGTCAGCTAAGAAATATATTTTTTATCAGCAGAGAAATAATAGTTTACCTTGTTTTATTGAAAATTCCTTCGTGGCGGCAGCCATTTTGAATGACGACGTCAGTCGACGTCGTTCAAAACTCCGCCTTCTGCTCTCTGATTGCTCAGGAACACTTCTGATATAACGTCAGCTAAGAAATACATTTTTTATCAGCAGAGAAATAATAGTTTTTTACCTTGTTTTATTGAAAATTCCTTCGTGGCGGCAGCCATTTTGAATGACGACGTCAGTCGACGTCGTTCAAAACTCCGCCTTCTGTTCTCTGATTGGTCCGGTCAAAAATCTACCGGAGATATCCTTGTCTATGGGACAAGTCCCAGACCCAGCAGTGAAGGGAAATGAGAATTGAGCGGAGCTGCGTAGGAATGGCGAGGGCCAGGCTACCAGTTAGCCTCCCTGCTGGGATTTGATCCTGCAACCTTCTTGCTGACAGGCAACAGCTCTACCAACTGTGCTACCCCAATATCAGACAAATGAATGAAATTATATAATAAAAGTAAACATTATTTGTACATCTAGAACAGATAACTCTTTGGAATCAACCAGATTCAAGATGGCTGCCACAGGTAAATGACTCTAGCAAACACGTGTATGACTATAATTCATTAAACGTTCTCAATATTGAGCTAACATTTGATGTGGCTGTAGATGGGGTCAACCTCAACATGCAGCCCCAACTGATTTAGGAAGATTTGTGTTGAAGACTTTGTGAAAAGAGGTGAAAAAAGACATGACAGGAAGTATACCTGCTACTGACTGGGTACCCCTCCTGGTACTCCTAGTACTTAGCTCGACCATTACATCACTGGTGATCTTTACCATGCGATGGATGAATGTCATCACCTGTACCATGGAAATGCTCTACAAAAGCTCGTAGTACAAGCTGGTAAATTCCTGAATACTGTTATTCATGATATTTAAAATTCAGATAATAAATAATGCATGTAAACAGTGTAAATGGAGACTACAGATGTTGTATTATTCTAATTGCAAGAAACCACAGAGTAGTGTTCACTTTAGTCCATGCACTGTAACTACTTATTAATTGGTTTATTAAGATTTTACAGCCTAATTAAAATCTGTAATATTGACTATCAAGAAGCAATTTACGGTACCTGTGTGTTGTTACTGTAAAGAAGTATCACTATTATTTAATACTATTTTTTGAGTATAGGAAACTAAAATATGATAAATATACGGTATTTGTGTGTGAACCAAATTATTATTACAAGCAAAATGAAAAGCTCAAACATCATTGAGAAATGACCCAAGCTGCAACTGTTTTGGTAAAATCTTGTGAAAAAAAAAAAATAAAACTTACAAGCAATGTTATGTGGTAGTGTCATAATTCTCATGAACTGTTACCAGTTAGAAGATATGTTGTGAATGACTGTCAGCTACAATCATAACTCAAAATGTGTTCAATTCACAGAGTTATTTACATTTTCATAGAGAATAACGTCAGTATTGACTGATTCATTAGATGATTTGCGAATGGTACACCAAAGCAGTGGAAGTCATAACTTTGTAATTAATTTTTAGTATTTTACATGTATTTTTGTAGTTGTTTGCTAACGGTGGACAAAACTTTTGGACATGGCTATAGTGAAAATCTGCTAAAAGTCCCAACAAGTTGCTGAACTCTGTTCCTCTGTAGAAGGGGTCAGGCACCTTTGAAGCTCACACATCCTGCAGCCATGTATATTTGGCTTAAAGAACAGCATTAATCTTTGTTTTCCTATTTTCTGAAGTTCTGGCCGCCTCTGTCTGCCATCCTGAGAGCCAAAAGCATTACACCAAATCAATACAAACTGGTTGCTCAGAATTTATATCATCAGCAGCGCCATTGATCTTTATCAGAACTTAAAAGTTTTGGGGGCAAAAAATAGGGCAGCTTTTCCTCGTTGCTTCGGCATTTCTTTGAGCGAACCAAATGATGCACGGATATCTGATGAGCATGCAGGGCTAGATGCTTTCCACATCACAGTGTTTTTATGTGATACTTTATCTGCCTACATGTTGCTTTGTGCAAAAAAAATGTTTTTGTTCTTCAAGACCTGTGATTGTCTTAGCAGCTGCAGCACAGGATGTGTATGTATCTGTATGTATGGCCGTATCAGTTTTATTGTAATATGTGCTTAACAGCGGGGTTTAATTTAGTAAACGTCTCATTATGGCAGTGGTTTGAAGATAAATCAAAAACTGAACCTGAAGTACATTCAGGCTTTCAACAAAGAGCTATGACTACATCAGTCCGACTAGTTCCCACTTCAGGTTACTTTAAGATCTGTTTACCGTATTTTCTGGCCGAAAAGTCCCTCCGCCCCATACATCGCATTAGTCCAATTATGTCCAATAACTTGGAAAAATCCATAAACGTGTCGCACCTCTATTATGCGTCACCGCTGACGCGTCGCATATGTTATGCGTCACCGCCCTGCTGAATATGGCGGCCACAGGAGCGTGCACGGAAGGACTTTTAACAAGATTAACAAAAACAATTATTTGTTTGCTGAAAATTATAGCAAAGATGTGTCTGAGCTTAATTCCGTTGCACTTTGTAGCACTTTGAGATTTCCATTAATGAAAAGTGCGTTATAAATTGAATTCATTATTATTATTATTATTATTATTATTATTATTAATAACCTCTCCTTAATAAATGCACGTAATTGTCAAATCAGCTGGATTTTAAAAGTCGTTTCGCTACGAGCACGCGCACTGGTGGGACCGATGCTTTTCTTTAAAATTTAGCAGGATAAACACTTAAAGAAATATATTTGTTTGCTGACATTATAGCAAAAGTGTTCCTGAGCTTAACCCTTCCTTAATAAATTCACTTAATGGTCAAATCTGCTGGATTTAAATTGTTTCGCTTTGACGTCTTCCAAACGGTCACGAAAATAAATTATAAATAAATCGAATTTTAGCTCAAACATCTCCTACAGCTAATATGTTGTAAATATCCATCCAGTGAGTACTTTCTGTAAGTTTCATTAAAATCTGTCGTGTGGTTCATGAGATATTTTGCTAACAAACACTAGGGGGCCAAGATGGTGTAGAGGCAGGAACCGACTTGGGACCCGAAGGACCCAGGTTCGAACCCCAGTCATGGCATACCTTGTGGTGTCTATGGGCGGCACACCTCATCCCCAATTGCCCCCCGGGCGCTTTCAATAGCTGCCCACTGCCCCACCTTGTGGTGGTTGGGTTAAATGCAGAGACTAATTTCGTCTTGTATGGAAACATACACAGATGACAAATGTGACATTATTATTATTATTATTAGATCAGACCTACAGAATTCTGGAGGTCGGGCTGCAACAGAGTGAGTCCGAGCATAGAAGGCTGCTGTTGGACACATGAGCTGGGAACGGTGGGTGGACCCTAGCGGCCGAAAGTGGTACTGCTCCATTTTTTTTTGTCAGAATGAATGGAAACGGTCATATTTCAGCCAAAAATTGGTCTAAAAATATGGGAAAAAATCTATAAATATGTCGCTTTGCCCCATAAGTCGCAGGACATGAAAATTAGTTTTTTAAAAACGGAGACTTATAGGCCAGAAAATACGATACTTTACACTTATGACATATTACCCTGATTTTTATTTTTAATAATAATAATAATAATAATTAATTCAATTTATAACGCACTTTTCATTACTGAAAATCTCAAAGTGCTACACATATATTGAATGCTACACACATTCATAAACCGGTGGCGGCAGACTACCATGCAAGGTGCTTTCCAGTCCTACCGGGAGCAACTCAGGGTTAAGTGTCTTGCCCAAGGACACAACGACACATGGTGCGGGTCCCGGGAGTCGAACCGCCAACTTTCTGATCGGGAGACGACTGCCATTACCACTACACCATGGCCGCCCCCTTTTATTGGCTTTTGTGAGTGAAAGAAAAAGCGCCATTGTATTTCTACACAGCAAGACAAACAAAAATCACATTTGTTCCATGCAGTTTAAACGTATACCCTTGCATTACGCGTTCTTTGCACATATACCTGACTTTAAGGCACAATTTTACAGACTAAATTTAGAATTTTGTTGCCAAATTAAAAACAACTAACAGCATCATCCTTTTGGTTCTGTCTCCCCTTTTGGGTTAAAAATAGGGTAACTGACTGGGGACCAGAAAGTCTTGCTTTGACTCCCAGCCATTCCCATGTGTCTTGGTGTCTCTGAGCAAGACACCTAATCTTTAATTGCTCCCTGGGCACTTACATAGCTGCCCACTGCTCCACCTGGGTGTATCTCAGGTGAGATGGGTTAAATGCAGATAACTGATTTCACCATTGTCTGGGAACATTGATGAAAATCTCAGACTTCCCTTCTCTTTTCCGTCTTGAGAGAGTGGCAGGGGTCCCAGTCCACGACTTCTTTGGAAGACAGAGCAACTGGTCAAGACGTTTGGGTGTCATGTGTGTGGTTGTGTTCTTTGAGTGTGTTATAAGTCGGGGTTTGTTTTGGGGGAGATATACTTTATTTTTATTGTAGAATATAGTATGAAAAGCTTGTGCATGGTTTATCTCTCGACTTCAACGGTAGGAAACTAGTTATCTACCCATCCATTATTTTTAACCTGCTTCATCTTTTCTGGATCACTGGTGCCCATTTCCAGGACAGGTTCATCACAGGGAAACTAGCTAACTTCTCAAAATTGCAAGAAAATGCGCAATATTTTTCTTTGTTACTGAACTCGGGGGGGTTGTGACAAAATGATCAGCACAACCTATTTTTGTGTGCACAACTGGGTAAACTGCATTCTTGGCTGTGCACATTGTTTTGTTGGCCACCTCCACACACGTATCCCCACCAAGCTCACTTTGTACACCTTGGCAGCTGTCCACATTTATCACTTGATCTTCTGAAATGATACTGGGCAAATTTGGACTTCCTATAATTTCATATCAATGTGTTTTTTAGACCGGGATATTTTCCTTCAATGTTTTTGTTTTTTTTGTCAAAGTGCTTCCTTCCACGAGTCACAAAGCCGGTCTTGTGTTCTTGAAACAGCTTTGACATGGGTTTGAGACACCCATGACAACTCTGTGACTATTTCTGTTTTAAATGTGTTACAAAAATAAATCTGACTTGACTATTATGAGAAAAAAGCTTGGCAAACAATTTTTTGGACCATGTTTAAAACCTGACTGTAAGTCAAGCAAGATTCTCCCATGTACCATATTTTCCGGCCATTAAGTCGCTGTTGTCCGATATGTCCGATAAATTGGAAAAATCCATAAATATGTCGCTTAGCCCCATAAGTCGCATCTATTATGCGTCACCGCTGACGCGTCGCGTATGTTACTCGTCACCGTGGACAACCCGGAAATATGGGCCGTGTTTTGCCCAAAATGGATTGGCTGCGAATGGCGGCCAAAAGAGCATACACGGAAGGACTTTAAACAAGATTAACACGGTAAAGACAAATGTTTGTTTGCTAAAAATTATAGCAAAGATGTGTCTGAGCGGAACTTTTCCTTAATAAATCCACGTAATAGTCAAATAAACTGAATTTTTAAAAAATAGTTTTGCTATGCATGCGCAGCGAGCGGATACGCTTCATTTCTTTAAAATTTAACAATATAAACAACTAGCCTACTCTGCCGCCACATGATTTTACCTTTGATCTTAGTTGATATTATCATTGATTTTACTTGACTTTATCACTTGTTTTATTTGATCTTTGTTGCACTTTGAGATTTTTGTTAATGAAAAGTGCGTTATAAATTACATTCATTATTATTATTAAAAATATATATTTGTTGGCTGACATTATAGTAAAAGTGTTTCTGAGCTTAACTTTTCCTTAATAAATGCACGATCAGCTGGATTTAAAAATTAGTTTCGCTACGTGCACCCGCGCGGGTAGGACCGTTGCATCGGGCAGCACGTTGGCACAACTGGTAGAGCTGCTGCCTCTCAGCGAGAAGGTTGCCGGTTCAAATCCCGGTCCGGGGCCTTTCTGGGTGGAGTTTGCATGTTCTCCCCGTGCATGCGTGGGTTTCCTCCGGGTACTCCGGTTTCCTCCCACAGACCAAAAAACATGCTTGTTAGGCTGATTGGTGACTCTAAATTGACCCTAGGTGTGAGTGTGAGAGTGGATGGTTGTTTGGTGTGAGTGAGACAGGTCCCTCTTGTAAATGAGTCCCCGTGACTCAACGAGGCTAGCCTGTATAAATAAAGGTTGAATGAATGAATGAATGAAAATTTCTTTAAAATTTAGCAAGATAAACACTTTAAAAATATATTTGTTTGCTGACATTATAGCAAAAGTGTTTCTGGGCTTAACCGTTCCTTAATAAGTTCACCTAATGGTCAAATCAGCTGGATTTAAATTGTTTCGCTTTGACGGTCTTCCAAACGGTCGCGCGCGCTGCGAAAATAAATTGTAAATAAATTGAATTTTCGCTCAAACATCTCCTACAGCTAATAGGTTGTAAATGTCAATTTTGTGATTACTTTCTGTAAGTTTCATCTAAATCTGTTGTGTGGTTCTTGAGCTATTTTGCTAACAAACACTAGTTCAGACCTCCAGAGTTCAGGAGGCCGGGCTGCGACAGAGTGAGTCCGAGCAGAGGAGGCTTTTTTTCGGACACATGAGCTAGGAACGGTGGGTGGACCCTAGCGGCCGAAAGTGGTACTGCTCCATTTTTTTCGTCAGAATGAATGGAAACAGTCATATCTCAGCCAAAAATTGGTCTAAAAATATGGGAAAAAATCCATAAATATGTCGCTTCGCCCCATAAGTCGCAGGACATGAAAATTATTATTTTTTTAAACTGTGACTTATAGCCCGGAAAATATGGTATGCAATTTGCCAACTATTCTCAGCCCAGTGAGATTCCATAACATTGAGAGGTGAAGGTCACAGTAGTTCACTCTTTCTGTGCAAGCTGTCTAAAGGTGCTCATTTCTGTTTTCTGAGTCTGTTAATTAGTTTGCATTTGTCTTACCATATGAATATTCCTTCTTTTGCACACATGCAAAGAAGGAAAAGCATTGTTTGTAAGCAAAGCATCGCAGCCTGTGCTGCTCATTAAACCAAAGGGTTTGGCCGCCTTCAAGCTATAATGATCGTGTTTGTGGCCTGAAGGATTGAAGCACTTAGGTGCTAATGAAAAGCAAAACCAAAGCTGTTTTTTCTTCTGCTAAAGTGCAGGACACATGTATTTATATTATTCACACTACCAATAAGCAGAGGAAATTTCCTCAGCTTACCCTACAGTTGTAGAATTGAGTGATTTTGATGTGATTAACATTGTGTCCTCTTTATTGATTTAAACATAAGAGGCATCTCGTTTAATAATTGGAAATTATTGCAGTCTATTTAATATTCCCATGCCATGCTTCAATGGCTTTTACCATCTGACTCTCACTCTATTATGTTTAGAAATTATCTTGCATGTCGCCGTATGTCATAATCAATAATAAAAGTTGAAGTTAATGAAAGTTAAAGCTGCTCTGACGTTGTTTAATTCCAAAGGCTAGGTTACGGAGGAGGTTACGTACGGTGATTTATGATGACTAAAACAGAATGACTCCGAAGTTGGAAGGGGGACATTTTGTGCCTCCTGGTAGGTTTCTCGTGTGAGTAACTCTTCTGTTGCCAGAGATGGACGATGCTCCTTAAGGCCAACTTTTAGAAACAAACGAATGTCATTTATGAGTTCATTATTTTTCATCTGTCTGCATCACAACTTGTCTCTTTGCTGAAGCCATCTAAAAGTTGATTAAAGAACCAACAAATAAAGAAAGGTTAGAGCTCAGAAAAAGTTTGTCTCCAGCTTTAGACTCATTGCAGATTTCTTAACAAAGCCATTAAAACAACAGATGCAGGGTTTCTCATGCTCTGCATCCATATAAAACATGTGAACTCCGGCTTCTGTACAGGTAGGGCTGCGTTCACACTGCAAGCAAAAAAAGAGGCCCAAATCCAATATTTGGCTCATGCACAGCTCACGTAGGATTTTTTTTAATTTTTTTTTAATGATGTTTGAATGTGACATATCAGACTTTTTCTAATCGGTCCCAAGTCATTTTCATATTCTATACTGGACACAAAGCTAATGTTTTTCAAAGCGACCTCAGTCTGAACGGTTGTGCCGCATTTTATCCACCTTTACATCAGTGCAGTATCAAAAGTACTGATGACATTAATACCAAGCTTGTGCAGGTTACCGGTAAATGTTGGAACTCCGCTCCTTTTCAGCTACAGAACAGAATTCCAGTTGCTCCATTGTTGTTCTTTTAATTTTCCGTGTCCTAATTAAACATAAACACTGGATGAAACAATCAGGTAATGACAGAATTGTTCTGATTGCATACCAATTTAGGAACTGATACACACACGCTAGCAGGTGTAGCATCCGTATTTACTTCCATAAACACAGCATCAGCGCCGTGGACTGTTCCCACTGGAGTCCGATGAATATGAATGACCTAACAAGCAAATCAAGCATCTGAAATGTGAAAAGCATTAAGAGCTGCAGTGTGAACATAGCCTAAGTAGTTTAAGCTTATGGGGCAGAGATGGTGTAGGCAGGGGTCTGCAACCTGCGGCTCTGGAGCCACATGTGGCTCTTTGGTCTTTCCGCAGCAGCTCTTTCAAGCTTTGACCAAAACTAACATAAAACTGAATTTTATGTTTAAAAAAAAACAGTTTTAGCAGTTTTCCTGTCATTTCCTTTGCATATTAGCACTTTGAGATTTTCACTAATGAAAAGTGCGTTATAAATTGAATTCATTATTATTATTATTATTATTATTATTATATATGTTAGTACTAATACACAGAGTAAATGATTATCTAACTTTCTGCTTTACTTCTTCAAAGTAAGATAAGATAATTGTCAAAACAACAATTTAATGCGGGATCAAAAAAGTTCTATCTTACCTTATCAATTACTCCACAGTTTTTAAAAAATCACAT
>JBBPBX010023892.1:29521-40147 GCA_038048925.1 Garcialebias charrua
AAATTTTTTATTTTTTTATTTACTAAATTTACTTTGCTAAATTATGGAAACTTACAACTACAGTATTGATCAATACAAGAATAACTGTAAAATGGACGTGTCTTCACCACTAAGCATTAATTGTATTACATTTATATTAACACATTACAGCTAGAAAAAAACTTGTAAGATTAATTTCACCAATAATATGCTAATAAATCTGAAACTACAACTATTGTGGTATAATGTGTGATTATATGCATTAAAACATATTTATTTTATTTTATTTATTTATTTATTTATTTATTTGTTCGTTTTTGGCTGCTCCCTTCATCAGGGGTCGCCAGAATGAACTAAGTTGCACAAAATGCTGGTGAAGATTCTCAGTCATCCAGGACATGATAAGATCAGAAAAAGCGTTCAATACAAGTCCAGTTGTTTTTGTATTGAACACTTTTTCTAAGTTGCACAAAGACTTGGTACTTATTTTTATGCCGAATGCCCTTCCTGACACAACCAAGACCACCAAGCTACCACAGCCCTCTATGTGGAGCAGAGCTGCTATAGGGTGCCTCTGGGTTCGGATGTTGTCAGTCCATAGAATGGGCGTTATCAACTGTTATCTCCCCCATTTGTATGGGCGAATAGGTCACAATCTACCTACTAGCATGTTGAACATAACGTTATCAGCGTTGTTATCGCAGTGAGTAGGCAGCGTGTTTCCGACAACCCGGATGTGTAGTGTTTTTGTTTTTTTTCAGCTTATGTAACTGTGTTCCTCAACCTAACCTTAAACCTGACCTAGAGGACCAACCCTAAACCTAACCAAGACCCTAAATGTAACGCCAGAGGCTTTAGTCGAGACTTTAAAGGACATGACCCACCATGTTTTCAAATTGCATCGCCATTAATATTTAGTAGTTAATTAAATAATGAAACAGGAGCGTTTATTTATATTGTAGAGAAATAACGCTAAATGTGTTATTTCATATTTTTTAGCAGTTTTTAGCAGCAGCTCTGGGAAAATCTGCTCCTCTCCATATATGGGCATTGACGTCACTGAAGTATCCGCCTTGAATGCATGCGGAGTTATAACAAGCATGCATCAACGTAGCTTCATTATTGCGGCGGTGTTATATCTTATTAAGAAGTTCTAAAAAATAAATAAAAACAGAGCGCTGGTCCAGCTGTACCCACAACTTCACCAGGAAATATTTAGAGATCGCGCATCCACGTAGGACACTATTAATTTGCTCGCTTGTGATAAATTCATTAATTTCCTCATGAAGCCGGCTCGGCTTTTTACCCCTTTCATAAGTCAAACCCATGCTATTCCTGCACAGACCAGTCCGGCTTTAATCCTCCTCGTGTCATTCATAAGACCACAGTTGAATGCAGGTAGGTCCCGTTCAAATAAACTTGTTCAGAAATGAAGCCGGAACGCGGCTCCAAAAGAGGCGTGGAGCTGAGCTGAACTGGACCGCACCGTATTTATTGTGTGACAGACGTCAGACATGTACAAGTTGTCGTGTCATTTTTAACATTTCCTCAGTAATAAAAGTACAGTTGGCTGCAGTGATCAGCGCGCACAGAGACAGCTCCACCTCCGCTGATCAGAGAGAGGGGAAAAAAAGCAAAACATTTTTAATATTCCCTTGTTAATAAATCTGCCTGTTGATTAATCCTGTGGTCGCACACTGATGTCTATCATATTCTGAGCGCGGATCCGCGGCTCTCACTCTCATAAGCCTCCATCGCGAACTCACTCCTGCCTTCTGAGTGGAGCCTGTATTGATGTCACTCCGGACTTCGGCAATCTTCGGCCGGGTTTCCGGATGTTTCCGGGACTTCGTTTTTTGTTGTTGTTTTTTTATACTCGCCTGGCCCAAATGAAAAAATGAAAATAGACATCATATTCTACTACAGTAATTGTCCGACATGGTGAATTGTTACTGTCACGGTGGGTGTTGTCCTGACTTTAAGACTTTGCTAAAGACGGAGCCTGCTGTCATCGCTTGTAACGATGACAACGTACCTTTAAACCTACTAGTAGGTACAGTAGGGGCATTCTGACCACTACGAATGGGGGTGATAACAGATGATAGCGCCCATCTTATGGTTGGTAATAGTGCTGTGCGATATGACGATATATATCGTGGGGGCGATAGAAACGTGTCTATCGTGCTACTTTCCTTCTATCGTCTCTATCGTGATAAATAAGAATTAAAAAATAACTGTCGCAAAGAAGCTTCATATGTGGTTTTGCGAGATGACGGCGCTGCTATGTTTGACGCACGCGCGGGTTTGCGACACATGCTTTACGTTGTTAAACTCGAAAGCAACAGAGACGCAGCCGGCATGAAGCCGGTGTCACAACAAGGAGAAACAGATGTGCAGGCAGCCCGAGGAAGAACTTTTACCAAAAAGAGGGGGAAGCTCACCTTGTTAGCTTCCATTATTTCGCTCCGCTGAAACTCGGAGACAAAATGGGTCCAGAGGACATGAACCCAGAGTGCGAACTCGGGTCCAGTTAACCAATACAAAACAGACCAGAGACAGAACCGGAATCAAACGCAACGTTTTCTCTGTTTCTTTTACTCCAGCTTCCAGAGCGGATTTCTTCTTCGTGGGTTTTATTAGCAGCCGTTGTTTTACCGCCACCTGCAGGAAAATTTTGGACCAAAGTAGAAAAGGAGTTCCTACTTTGGTCCAAATTTCCTTGTTGTTCTTTTTGTTCACATTCATATACAGTTATTGTAACTGTATCTGTAGTAAAATAATAAAAATAAAAAATAAAAACTTTGGTCCAAAATTTTCCTGTACACACACACACACACATTGTGTTGTATATATCGTGATAAGTATCGTTATTGTGATATAAAAAAGTCCATATCGTGATATATGATATTTTCCATATCGCCCAGCACTAGTTGATAATATCCGAAGCGGGTGATGTTGGGGGTTGAGGTCCTTGCTTAGGGCCCAGAGTGGGGCAAATGAGGGTGGAGGCAGGTGTTTCACCTATCTCACCCACATTTTGATGTTGTCGGCACTGCAAGTTGAACCGGCAATCTTTCGATCACAGGCCCACCTTCTCTAACCTCCCCTAAAATGTATTATTTATTAGTATAATGCATATTAGTAATTCAAGGTAGTGCACAGGTTGCACTGGTCCAAAGATAAGCTGTCCAAGATCAAGGCCGACCTGGACCCCGCATGCAATTGTCTCCAGCTACATTTCTCCATACATTCTGGACCTGTCCCAAACTGCAGACCTTTTGGCCATCTATTTTTGACACTTTCTCTGGAATATGTGGTAAAACTGTACACCCATCACCACGTTTTCCACTGTTCAGTGTGGTCCCTGTGGACACGTTCTTCAGCAAATGTGAGAGGTATATGATTGCCTTTAGATCTCTTCTGGTCAGGAGGCTCATTTGTGCAACTGGAAGGACATACACCCCCCATCATAAGTACATTGGTTAAGCGAGCTAATGTGCCATGTTCATTTGGAGAGGATGAGATACACCTTAAAGAGCTCTGTGAAGAGGTTCTGGGACACATGGTGGCCATTTATATTGTTTATTGAGAGCATGTCATACCATATCATACCATTTTATTTATAGAGCACTTAAAACAGCAACAAGGCCAACCAAAGTCCTGAACAAACAAACAAACAACAGGCAACACACAGGCAACATACAAAATGAAGTGATTTCTTTATTGTATCATGTTGTTTTATGTTTTAAAAAATGAAAAATAAACATTATACTTACCAAAAAAATACTTTGTTTAAAAAAAAAGTGCAGTATTATGCTGCATAACCCTAAAAAATAAATAGTTGGATTTTGATTGGCACATGCGACAACCGATCAACAGGCAAGTAAAACAACAGAACACTGTATATTTTTGACAACTTTCTAGTTTTGCACATGAAACGTATGCACATCTGTAACAGAGGGTTGTATATTGCATGTAGTCAAAGTTTACAGAAATGCAGTGTTTGCTGACTTTGTGTCTTCCAGTTGTGGTTTAAGTGAACAAGGTCACTGATGACTATTGATCAGGCAGCTGCTCGGTCAGCCAGCCTCGTCTGTCACGTAGGAAATGGGGATAGATTTGTGTGTCACTCTCTGTCTGACTGTGGGCCTCCTGGGGAGTGGACTTGTGTATGCATTTATGTTTGCATATGTGTGTGTGTGTGTACGAGGGCCTCATGGGTTATACATTACAGCCTGTCCAGGAAACAAATAAGTGCCACTTCAACTTGAGGAAAATTAACTTTCCCCTGGACGGCGAGCTAATTACGGCTGCTGAGCGAGCACGTCCAAAGCGTTTGAGATATGCAGCGTCACTGCTGCGAAGCGAAGTCAGGCGCAGAACAATAACCGATCAATAAGTTGGCTAATACGAATGTCCGGGGCTCACATTTAAATTGTTTCTATGCTGTCATTGACTTTTGGTAAATACATTTATAAAGTGATCTGGTAAAATGTTGCCAGTGTGTCAAGTTTTTTAGTCTATATCAGCTGTTGACTGAATTTTGGAATCACAGCCTGCCTTTAATAACTACAAGTGATCTTGTATTTATATATTTGTGTGTCTTCTTTTGTCAGTTTGTCAGCAAAACGCCTTATGGACCACTGAACGGAATTTAAATAAATTAAGCAATCATCGACTGTCAGTGGTGGGATGTAACTACCGGTAAGTACAAATACTTTGTTACTGTACTTAAGTACATTTTTCATGTATCTGTACTTTACTTAAGTAGAACTAAATGTGGGTACTTTTACTTTTACTGCACTACATTTTACATGAAGTATCTGTACTTTCTTCCACACTACATTTCTATAATGTGTTGAGTTACAAGTTACATTCACGTTGCAGCTTTTTTGATTTGTCATTAGTTTGAAAGTAACTGATGTTGAGAGAGGAGTTGGTCCATTGAATCACTGCAAAGTGGACAGGTAACATTAGACGTGCCTTCAAGAAGAGCTGGACCAATGAAGTATATTCTTGTGCATACCGGTATGTCATTGAGCTGAGAGCACCCACAGCACCACTAATGGATTCCACCGCAGAGAGTCAGCCAGAAGATACACAACACCCATGATTTTACTGAAAGACTATTGAAAGATTATTGAAAGACTATTGAAAGATTATTGAAAGACTATTGAAATATTATTGAAAGACTATTGAAAGACTGTTCAGTACAGCAGGACAGATTTTCTCTCCCAAAAGAGCCAGACTGGACTCAAAAAAAACTTTGAAAATCAACTTCTTCTGAACTTGGACAATAAATTCTTGCTGCAATATTAAAATGTGTCAGTTCATGGGATGTTAGGAGACAAGAGATGTCTCTAAATGTCTCGACACTCAGTTCCAAGTTTGTAAAATGGTGTCAGGAAGTTAAAATATTGTTCACTTTTGACCCATTACAAGGTTGACTAGACAGTATTTTAACTAGAGTTGATGACAAACTGGAGTTGTAATGATCAGATGTTCCTTTGTTAAGTCTAATGCTCCTTTTTTCAGACAGACAACTTTTACTTAAATGTGTTTACTGCAGTTAAAATGACACAATGGTTTGTGTTAAATAAAAACTTTCAAAGGTATAATCAGTCGTCTTCCTTATTTTGTTTAATGACATTTAACTCTACATGTCATCCCTGAAATTCTGACGCACAGAATCATAAGTCCAAGTGTGAACTGTGTCACAGAGTAAACACAATAAAAACATGTAAATATACATACAGTAGTCTAAAAAAGCTAAGTCTGGTCCTCTGGACATTCAAAAAACAAAACAAAACAAAGCAAAAAAAATTGTAGAAATGTTTCGTCTACATTGGATTATTGAACATGCATCAGGGTATACATACAGTAGGTACACTTAATGATTTTTTAGACCATTGCATTAGCTAATACATTCAGCAAGTACTTTTACTTTAATACTTTAAGTATTTTAAAAGCAAGTACTTATTTACTTTTACTTAATTAAGTAAAAACATTAATATGGTTTTTCTACTTTTACTAGAGTACATTTTGTCTGTTTATTTGTACTTTTACTTACGTACAGTGTTTGAGTACTTTTTCCACCACTGTCGACTGCACAGCTACAACTATAACCATATCAAACCCCAAAACAGAGAACAAAAACATCATGTCACTTCTTTCTTTAAAGAGCAAGCATTGAAATACTGTTGATGTCACAGTGGCTATAGTGGTCATCATCCACAGCACATATCTGTTGAGATTTTCATTAATGAAAATTGCGTTATAAATTAAATTCATTATTATTATTATTATTATTATATCTCTGAGCAGAACAAATAAAATAAATAAAGTGCTATGGGTTGTCATCATTGTATGTTCCCATACAATGGCAAAATTGGTTCTCTGCTTTTAACCCATTGCCTCCGGGATGCACCCAGGTGGAGCAGCTAGGCACCCAGGGAGCAAACGGGGATTGGGTGTCTTGCTCAGAGGCACCACAACATGTGGGAATGGCTGTGGATCAAGCCTGGGACGTTCAGGTCCTGAGTCGGCTGCCCTGTCGCTACCCCATCTCAACCTCTAGTAGTAATAATAATAATGCACATACTGTACATATAAGATATTTGTTTAAATCTCTGTCATGCAAGAAAGCAGACTGTACGCATACTTTCAACGAATGCTGCATTCGTTGTTCTAATATGATGATTATTCCTGCAGCCTACACACTCACACAAGCCCAGACGGTGATGAAGAAAACCGTCTGCCACTTAATAAAGACATGAAGTCTTCTCTGACTTCCCCTCAATGTAAGAAAACTTTGTTAATCCATCATCAATCCTTGCAGATGTCAAACAGCGGCGTCTTTGGTGGCATTTTGTGCAATTGACTGTGCCAGGGCGCCGTAGATCTAATTGGATTTGAACAGATACCGTTTTAGTATACAGAAAGTGACATCACTTCCCTCTCAGAGAGCATTCTTTGGGATGTACGTCATGAGCCCCAGTTTAAACCTCAACAGATGACTTATTGTAGTAAAAACCGTCGCCAGTCGGGGATTTGTGTCTCTGGGTTAATCATAACGTCTGTCTTCCATCAATAAACAGAGACAAGAGTTCATGTCAGAAAACAGTGCTTTTGACCATTTGCTCCTTCTTTATCTGTCATCTCGTCACACTATTATTGCATCTTTAGAGTCTAAAATGTATTCTTGAACTTTATGAAATGGTGCAGTTTGAGCGTGCGCCAGTAGTTTCCATGCACTTCTGGAATGGGTCCACACTTCATGTAAATGAAGCTCTGTTTATGCCTGGTTAAATGAAAAGTCCATCACAGGGACACATGAAGACAAACGAGACAAACAACCATTCATTCTTACTCACACCTAGGGACAATTTAGATTTACCAATAGCCTATATGCCATGGGTAGTGGTGATGTACTTCTTTTAAAATTTCAGACACGTGGATCGCTTCCAGTTGCCTCTTGCTCTTGATTGTTTTTAGCGGTAGTTGCAAAAGTTGTACCACGAAGAAGAGACAGAAGTTACAATATCCCCGCGCTACTGGTACAACAACTGAGTTTTGGTGTGTGCCATTGTGTTAGATACAATAGATTGCTTAGTTTTTCCCATTTTCCTGCCACGGTTCGTGGCTAACCACAGGGATGACTTAGCCATTAAAGCTAACACTTGGTTTTGTAGTCAGCATTTCAAACCTCAGGATATTGAAGAGTCAGCAGCACATTACCTGTAAATATAAGAAAAATATTGTGTGGATTTCTTATTTCTTTATAAATTTGAATACAAGTTATTATTATTATTATTTTAATAGGATAGAAAGAAAGGAAAGATGGAAAGTAAGACTACAAAATATAATAAATATACACAAAGAGAGCACAAGGCAAATACACCCGACCGCTGTCTGTAAACCTGCAAAGAACATGACAGAACACAGCAACAAAATGCATATGTTTAAATACTTAGAATATTCATGGTTTTGCAGTAGAGTTCTACAAACATATATACCTATACCTACACATATATATATACATACATACATATACATGCATATGCAGTCACATATACTGTACATCTACATATCTACATACGATACCCACATACACATCCCTGCATCTATTTGTGTGTGGTTGTGAGCATGCATAAGTGTATAAGGCTTCTCTAATAGAACATTCAATAGTGACCGCGAAGTATCAGAGACCCGACCGTCTTGGGGGTCAGGTTTCTGATACTTTGCGGAATACAAATAATTTCTGACTGGTCTAACCTTCAGAATAGTGCAGACACCAGGGGCCTCATGTATCAACCGTGCGTGCGCACAAAAACCTTGCGTACGGCACCATCCACGCAAAACCCCGTATGTAACAAAAATGAAATGAACGTGAATATCTGCGCATCCAAGTACATTTCCACGCCAGCTCCCCTGTTGGCGTACGCACGTTTCTGTGGTTCTTGTTCCTTTGGCGACACTTACAGGTGATTCAGAGAAACTGAAGCCCCACAGTCTGTGGTTGACTTTAAGAGCGGCTTGAAGACCTTTCTATTCAACCGAGCTACACTACCTCCTCATGATTCTACTTTTGATCTTAGCTGATACTGTTGTTGATTTTAATTGTTTTATTATTTGTTTTATTGACATTCAATTATGTTGCACCTTGTAGCACTTTGAGATTTCCATTAATGAAAAGTGCGTTATAAATTGAATTCATTATTATTATTATTATTATTATTATTAACTGTTCATGATGTGAAAATGATTAATATTCCCACCAAACACACGATTAACAAGTATTACATCCACATGACGCAGTGAAATAAAGGACGCGCAAAGTTGTGCAAAGAATAAATTTAACAGGAACGGATTCATTCAGCCTTACTGGAGAATATAATAAATAGTGTAACACGCAGAGCATTTATTTATAAACAGATATAATTTTCTGATCTAGGATATGGCTTATCAGCCGTTTTCAGAAATAATCATTTTTCAGTTTGGCACTGCTGCGCTCTGGAGCAACACATGCAGGAGCCGTGCATCACGCGTGCAGAAGCAGCGATCAAACTGTTCCACAGGAGCTTTCCTGAGGGAGCTGGCAGGCCGATCCAGTCCACACAAAGCCTGATCATATTTAATGGAATGTCTCATCCATATGATTCCAAAGGCTGAGTGGTCGCGCTTTGGAGCGCGCGCGCACCCACGCCGGTGTTACACGGCAGTGGAGGTGTTTAATAATCTGCGTTTATTGTAGATTTCTCCAAAATGACACGTGAAAGTACACCATATATAACTTGTAGGAGAGTAAAGGCTTCACAGACAAACAGATTGCGCACAATGTGGCGCGCGCAGCGTTTGGAGACTCCAACATCACGTCATGTCATGAAAACTCTCCACTGAGACGCACAGACCCGTTTCTTCATATCATCTATTAAATAAACAAAGATCTATGTTCAACCAAACATCCAAGTTCCTCTGTGTTTACAGTAATTATGGTAATAAACCCGTGCGCAAAGTTAATATTTTCACTCAGAATGAATGGATGAGCTGGCGCACCAAAGCAGGGTGCGCGCACACACAAATCCGACACACAATCACTCGTTCTTTGTGTGATAAACACATTTTATTACTATTCTTACTTAGGATTATTTTCCTCACTCATATTATATTAAATTCATTATTTTCCTGAATCTAGAAATAATTTCTGATCGCGCAGGGATCAAACAAACATGTCCTTCACACATGCAGGAAGTAATTTGCATCTGTTTAACATATGTAAATGAAGGCGTGTCAGGGGAGGTGTCTCACGTGCGCTCAGTTCCACGTTGGTTGTGATGTACAAAAGGAATGTGCGTGGATTCCGGTGTACGCACAGTTTGATACATCTGGATTTTTTTGTGCGTACACACTTTTCTGGATTTGACCGTACGTCACTTTTCAGTAGGAAATCCACGCAAGTCTTTGTACATGAGGCCCCAGATCCCCACTGAAAGTAAGAAATCCATTAGAGTGGGCTAACTGGATTTTAGCTAGTGTTCACAACCATGAGAGGGGATGGTGTTCATGTGGCTTTTGGCCGTTCAATTTGGCCATTGAAGTTCTGAAAAACTTCAAAGTATAAAAAAAATAGATGAACAGCATGTAAGACAGTGAGATGTTCAGTTCACAGACAGTCATCTGATCTGTTGCCATCATGCATAAGATGTGCTCGTTTAAAAAAAAAAAGAGGGGTGAAACAAAGACAGAGACTTGCGTATGCCACAAAATTCCCCTTGGATGTCTGTTTTTTTGGCATTTCAGAGCTATGCAGTGAGCAGTCTATAGGACCATGACTCCGCAACGCCGCCTTCCTCCACTCCATCACAGTTCAAACCGGAGCTCAAGAAGCTCCCTCGACTTTTGCACGATTTTCCCAATTTTCTGCTTGACTGTGACGAGAATGAAAGCGCGCTCTGTGCAGATTTGAAGGCTCACCCCTCACAGATGGCCTTGTGTGGCACAGCAACCGCCGCTCAAGACTCCCATGCAGAGACGGGGGACGCGGCGGAGAAAATGGCAACGCCGTTTGAACCGGGAGCTTCAGTAAAACTTGAAATGTCACATGTGGTAAAAAAGAGGAAGTTCTTTTCTGTTTACTATCACATGCAC
>JBBPBX010023893.1:0-29783 GCA_038048925.1 Garcialebias charrua
GAGAAACTTGTAGTTACTTTCTTACAGGACATGAACATGGACATAAAATATGGGGACATTTCGTTCTGTCACACCCTGCCCAATAATTCACCAAGATTCAAACCGTCAGTGGTCGTTAAGTTCATTGGCAGGAATACAAAAAACTATGTCATGCAAAATAGAAGAAATCTGCAGGGAACAAACGTTTACATAAATGAACATCTTACCAAGAAAAATGGAAAAATTGCAAAAGAAGCAAGGTGGTTAAAAAACAAAGAAAAAAAATAGCATCAACATGGACTAGAAATGGATACGTCTTTATCAAAGCAAAGGAAGGGTCTCAGCCTAAAATGATAAAAGAACTGACGGATCTGGATGAATTCAAGAGATGAAAATTACAAATCAATGAAACAACTCACAATGGATAAAATATACAGTGAAATGAACAAATACATTAGAACATGACAACATACGAAGACTCAGAAGCTAAAATATATAATGTTGAAAATGTGATTGATGCAAATTTTTTTCCTGTAATAAAAGATAGCGAATATTATAATGAAGAGCAGTTTAATGACATCAATATATCAAATGGAGTTCTCTCTATTATTCACTTTAATAGCAGAAGTATAAATGCAAACATATCCAAAATAACATCCATCCATCCATCCATCTTCTTCCGCTTATCCGGGGTCGGGTCGCGGGGGTAGCAGCCTAAGTAGGGAGGCCCAGACTTCCCTCTCCCCAGCCACTTGGAGCAGTTCCTCCGGGGGAATCCCAAGGCGTTCCCAGGCCAGCCGAGAAACATAGTCCCTCCAGCGCGTCCTGGGTCTTCCTCTGGGTCTCCTCCCGGTGGGACGTGCCCGGAACACCTCACCAGGGAGGCGTCCAGGAGGCATCCTAACCAGATGCCCGAGCCACCTCAACTGGCTCCTCTCGATGTGGAGAAGCAGCGGCTCTACTCCGAGTCCCTCCCGGATGACTGAGCTTCTCACCCTATCTCTAAGGGAGAGTCCAGCCACCCTGCGGAGAAAACTCATTTCAGCCGCTTGTATCCGAGATCTTGTTCTTTCGGTCATAACCCAAAGCTCATGACCATAGATGAGGGTGGGAACGTAGATCGATCGGTAAATTGAGAGCTTTGCCTTTTGACTCAGCTCTCTCTTCACCACGACAGACCGGTACAGCGCCCGCTTCACTGCGGACGCTGCACCTATCCGCCTATCGATCTCACGCTCCAGTTTTCCCTCATTCGTGAACAAGATCCCGAGATACTTAAACTCCTCCACTTGGGGCAGGACCTCCTCCCCGACCCGGAGAGGGCATGCTACCCTTTTCCGGCTCAAGACCATGGCCTCGGATTTGGAGGAACTGATCCTCATCCCGGCCGCATCACACTCGGCTGCAAACCGCTCCAGTGAAAGTTGTAAATCACGAACTGATGAAGCCAGTAGGACCACATCATCTGCAAAAAACAGAGAAGCGATTCTAAGGTCACCAAAACGGATCCTCTCAACACCTTGGCTGCGCCTAGAAATTCTGTCCATAAAAGTTATGAACAGAATCGGTGACAAAGGGCAACCTTGGCGGAGTCCAACTCTCACCGGAAACGAGCCTGACTTACTGCCGGCAATGCGGACCAAGCTCTGACACCGGTCGTACAGGGACCTAACAGCCCTTATCAAAGGGCCTGGTACCCCATACTCCCGGAGTACCCCCCACAGAACCCCCCGAGGGACGCGGTCGAATGCCTTCTCCAAGTCCACAAAACACATGTAAACTGGTTGGGCAAACTCCCACGCACCCTCCAGGACCCTGCTGAGGGTGTAGAGCTGGTCCAGTGTTCCACGACCAGGACGAAAACCACACTGCTCCTCCTGAATCCGAGGTTCGACTATCCGACGGACCCTCCTCTCCAGAACCCCTGAATAGACCTTACCAGGGAGGCTTAAGAGTGTGATCCCCCTATAGTTGGAACACACCCTACGGTCCCCCTTTTTAAATAGGGGAACCACCACCCCAGTCTGCCAATCCAAGGGAACTGCCCCCGATGTCCACGCGATATTGCAGAGTCGCGTAAGCCAACACAACCCTACAACATCCAGAGCCCTAAGGAACTCCGGGCGAATCTCATCCACCCCCGGAGCCTTGCCACCGCGGAGCTTTTTAACCACCTCGGCGACCTCAGCACCAGAGATCGGAGAACCCGACCCAAAGTCCCCAGGCTCTGCTTCCTCAGTGGAAGACGTGCCAGTAGGATTGAGGAGGTCTTCGAAGTATTCCGCCCACCGACTCACAACATCCCGAGTTGAGGTCAGCAGCACGCCACCTCCACCATAAATGGTGTTGGTCTCGTACCTCTTTCCCCCCCTGAGACGCCGGATGGTGGACCAGAATCGCCTCGAAGCCGTACGGAAGTCATTCTCCATGGCCTCTCCGAACTCCTCCCACGCCCGAGTTTTTGCCTCAGCAACCACCCGAATATCCAAAATAACAGATTACTTAAAACAATTAAATAGAACTTTTACGATAATAGCGCTGTCAGAGACATGGCTTAATGATGATAACACAAGTAATATTCACATCGAGGGGTATGAATTATATCATATGAACAGAAATAATAAAAGAGGTGGTGGTGTCGCACTATTTGTCAATAATGAAATAAAATGTAAATTAAATAATGAAATGTCAATAATAGTTGATAATATTATGGAAATGATAACAATAGAAATTATAAACAAAAACGATAAAAACATAATAATAAGTTGTGTATATAGATCACCAGGAGCAAATATAGAAATATTCACTGATAAAATCTTGGAACTAATGGAGAAGAGTTTTAATAAAAATATTTTTTTGTGTGGAGACTTTAACATTGATATGGGAAATAAAACAGATTCAAATAACATAAGCACATTTATAAACTCAATGTACAGTTTAAATATGTATCCATTGATATCAAAGCCAACAAGAATTACAACTCATAGTGCCACAATAATTGATAATATTTTCACAAATATAACAAATGGGGATGTGATAGGTGGTATCTTAACGACCGACTTAAGTGATCATTTACCAGTTTTCACAATCTTTAAAAATGATCAAAATATCACAAAAGCAGTCACAACGAAGAAAAAGATCATAAACACATCAAAAAAAGTTTTGGAAAAATTGAAAGAGGATCTGGATAAACAAGACTGGAATGATGTGTATGTTGATGATGCGAACAGAGCATATGATGAGTTTATGAATATCTTGGAAACCCTGTATGTAAAGAATTGTGTGCAAACAAATAGCCTATATGCCACGGACTTCCGTTCCAGCTCTTCCGCATTCATTACACATGCGGCGCACTTCCGGTTTGCAGTCAACACGGTGTTAGCGATGGCGTTCTTCACGAGATCTCTGCAGGACTTGCCGACAGTCACTGTTAATAATGTCTACAGAATAATTCAGACCTTCTCTAAAGCGCCCACATCTAAGAAGGATAAAGGATTTAAGCTTTGTGTCCAACTACATAAATAAATATGAAGGTAAGTCGGTATTTGTTTTCAGTTCACCAAACTGCCTCATGTAGGCTAACACAGCTAACATAGTTAGCCTCGCTAATCTGTTGAGTAAACGTGTTTTGTCTGTACAATGTTTTCTTATTAACACAAATGTTAGTTTCAACAAGGAGGCAGGAGAAGTCAGTTAGGGCTGAGTGTTTACAGTCCATGAGGAAGAGCCAGAAGCCCAACTGTTTGAGTCAAAGCCACCTGACAGTTCAGTTTCAAACAAGGAGGCAGGAGATTTAGAGCAGATTTAGAAACAAAAGTTATTTTAATTCAAGTTTGTGTACAAAAGTTGAGCTGAAGTCAAACCTGTTAAATCACTGTTTGTAGCAGGCCTTAATAAGAGATGTTTTCTTTCACTGCACAGGACACGGCAGGTGTTGGTGATGATGAGGGAACCCCTGGTCCATCCTAGATGTTTGTGAGACGTGGGAAGACACCACCGCTACAGCTCAAACATGAGGGAAGCAGTGAGGAGCTGAGATTGGATCCAAATACAAACAAGTTTTTCCACTGAGGCACTGTAATCTGACTGATTACATGTTTTTAAATCTCCAAAAGCAGTCGAGGAAGCTGGGAGTTAGTCAGAAGATGTAATAATAATAATATAATTTAAACAGTGTTTAAATATTGTGCCTCATTTAGCTTGACTCATACGTTTTGTACAGTAATGTAACATTATCAAATTTCTTTTTAATAAAATGGCTAAAACGACTCTAAGCCTGTCTTAAACCAAAATACAGTACACATTTTTTTGGGTGATAATACATCAATGAAGACAAAAGTCAGAATGTTTTGAACATTTTATTTTCTTACAAGTAGTAAGTAGTGTGACTGTAGTGTCAGGGTAGTCCTTGAAGTCTGCAGGTAGATTTTTATGTATCTGCTCTTCAGGTAGAGCCGAGTACTGTCAATAAAAAGTTGCTGTGAAAATCCGTCTGACCGTGGACTGATGGACACCGTACGGGTCAGCAAGGTCCCGTTGCTTTGATCCAAGGTCAAGGTCATTTAAGAACAGGAAGAACTCAACGGGCTGCAGGGTGTGGAGTGGATAAATAATCAATAAATAACACTGAACAACTGGTAATAACTAATAATTAAATCTCAATGTCACTACAGTACTTGTGCAATACAGTAACCTGTCACACAACCTGTGTAATGTTGATTATGTGCATACATATATATGCACATAAAGTTTTAAATATATATATATACTGTATATATAAATATATACACATATATATAATAATATATTATATATACTGTATGTGTATATATTTATATATATATATTTAAAACTATGTGCATGTTAGCTTATATTACTAGCTTGAAATACTTGCAGTAGTTAATTCAAATTCATCCTGCTGCATCGTTATATCCGTCTCTCTTCAGGACTTTGTGAATATTATAATTACTTTTTCACTGTGCATGCTTTTAGTATACATACAGTAGTTTGTTCTTTGATTTTTAGCAAGTCAAATCTGCTCTTCTCATCCTGAGCACTTCATTGTACTGTTAACTCTGTGTTAACCTGTATAAGACAAATAAACACAAGTTGAACTTGATGGGGAGTTCCTCTCAGTTCTTGGTGAACACCGACCATGAATGGCAGAGCAGAGCAGTCATGGGCCAGCAGGAACACATCAGGAGGTCAGATGATGCAAACCTGAAAAAAAAACAAGTGTTCATATTTACCTACAAGTAAAAAACCAAACAGAGAACTCTTTATGAGAGTTATGCTTTAAAATAAATAATTACATCTCAGGAAATTAAATGTTTAATTGGAGTGAAACCGTTCTGGTTTCATATTAAAGGAAACAGCAGAGAATATTTCAGAGGTGTAACAGCCCTGAAGTTACTAAGAGTTTACAAACATATTTACAGATTAGAAAACATATGTTAAAATCTGAATATTATTTTAAAAGTATGTAGTTACAAACTTTTATTAAATCACTCATCATGACTCCAACATTAAATCTACAAGTGCAGGATGTGGTCGAGTGATAATCGTGTTTCTTCACTGCAGTGTTTCTTACTGAGCTGCAGCTGTGTTCTCCTCCTCCTCGCTGTCCTCTCTGCTCTCCCAAAGCCCCGGTCATGGAAGTGGAAGGGACAATTATTCCACTGGAACAATGCAGGTACAGCTCATTTTTAACCACTGTTTGATGCTGGCTCTTGAATATTCTGAGATTTAAAACGCCAGCTACAACCGAGTGTTAGCTTTAAGGCTAACTCGGTTAGCCACGAACTCTGGCATTAAAATATAAAAAACTAAGCGCTCTATAGTCCCTGCTATTCACTGGACACAACGGCACACAACAAATCTCTCTTGTTGTACCAGTAGCTCGCAGATAATTTACCTTTTGTGTCTTTTACATGGTCTAGTTCTAGAAGCTACCGCTAACAACAACAGTAGTAGATGAGAGCCGGAAGTGAAGCGCATGGATCATATTTTAACGGAAGTACGTCACCACTACCCGTGGCATATAGGCTATTACACAAAGAGAAATACGAATGATCAACCATGGATGACAAAAGGGTTAAGAAATGCATGTAAAAAAAGAATTATTTGTATTCATGTTTCTTGAAATTACGAAGTCAGAGCGCAGAAGAAAAATATAAAAAGTATAAAAATAAATTAGTAGGGATTATAAGGAAACATAAGAAAGAATATTATAGTAAATTATTAGATAAAACTAATGGTGATATGAAAGCAACATGGCGAGTAATGAATGGTGTACTGAAGAATCATAAAGCAAAAACTGGTATTTCAAAATATTTTGTAAAAGACAACGATGAAGTTCATGATGAAAATGAAATTGTTAATGGATTTAATCAATATTTTGTAAATGTTGGATCAAGCCTTGCAGCTAAGATACCAAAAGTAGATAAAAATATGATCCACTCAATTACAGGTTGTGCAAATAGTATTTTCCTAAATGGAACTAACAAAGAGGAAATAATGAATGTAGTAAAACATCTTACAGACAAGAGATCGAAAGACTGGGTGGACATGGATATGATGTTTGTAAAGGACATAATGAGCCATATTATTGAGCCGTTCACATACATATGTAACTTATCATTTTCAACAGGAATTTTTCCAGATAATATGAAAGTAGCTAAGGTCGTTCCTCTTTTTAAAAATGGTGATAAATGTGTATTCAACAATTATAGACCTATATCCTTGTTACCACAGTTTTCAAAAATTCTTGAAAAACTATTTGTGAACAGACTAGACCAATTTATAGATAAACAAAATATTCTAAGCAACAGTCAGTATGGGTTTAGATCAAAAAACTCTACATCAATGGCTCTCATGGAATTAATGGAACAAATAACTACTGCTGTCGATCAAAAACAATATTGTATCAGTATTTTTGTTGATTTAAAAAAAGCATTCGATACTATTGATCACACCATTCTCCTTGAAAAACTGAACAAATATGGTATTAGAGGACCAGCATTACAGTGGGTATCTAGCTACTTAAAAAATAGGAAACAATTTGTACAAATAAATGATGTAAGATCTGACCTCTGTAATATCACATGTGGAGTTCCCCAAGGCTCTGTACTTGGACCAAAGCTTTTTATTTTATATGTGAATGACTTGGTAAATGTGTCAGGACTCCTTAAATGTGTACTTTTCGCTGATGATACCACTTTTTTCTGTTCAGGTGAAGATATAGAACAAATGTTAGAATTGATAAAGACAGAATTTGTCAAGATACAAACTTGGTTTAAAATAAATAAATTATCATTAAATCTAGAAAAAACTAATTACATGATATTCGGTAATAAAAAGAAAACTGTTGATGTTCCACTCAAAATTGAGGATGTTGAGATTTGTAGAGTGAATGAGGTGAAGTTTTTGGGTGTTATCATTGATGACAAACTGACATGGAAACAACACATAAATTCTGTAAGAATAAAAATAGCTAGATCGATAGCAGTACTGTACAAAGTCAGAGACCTATTGAATGATAAAGCTCTGTATTTGTTGTATAACACAATCATTGTTCCACACTTAATCTATTGTATTGATGTTTGGGGGAAAGCGTGTAAAACAATCACAAAGCCTATTTTTGTATTACAGAAAAGAGCTGTAAGAATTATCACTAGAAAGCATTACCGTCATCCATCAAGTACATTATTTTATCAACTAAAATTATTGAAGTTCCATGATTTGGTAGACTATAATATTTTATCAGTTATGTATAGAGCTCAAAATAATGCATTACCTTTAAATATCCAAATGCACTTTGTTAAAAGACAAAGTTGTTATAATCTTAAGGGAACAGAGTTGTTTGTAAAACCACAATTCAGAACCAGTTTGAAGGGACGTTCTACCTCAATCCAGGGAATTAGATTATGGAATGGCTTGGAGAATGTAGTTAAAAATGCCAAGTCAATGTTTACATTTAAAAAAATGATCAAAACAAATGTGTTAAAAAAATATATGTGAAATAACGTAATGTGTATTGTATTAGTTAGAAAATTAGAAAGAGTTAGTCATTTTGTACTGTTAGTTAGAAAATTAAAAAGAGTTAGTAATTTTGTACTGTTGGTTGAAGAATATTATTGTTTAACCTGACTGTTGGAAAAAGTTGGTTGAAGATTATTATTGTTTACATGGTTTGACTACTGTTGTTTAATCTGATTGTTGGAGATAAGGGGCAGATATAATAAGATTTATTCTTCTTTCTGCCACCTTTCATTTTTTTACATTTTGTACACTATCATTATGAGATTGCCTTGTATTGTTTCTTTTGTAAAAAAAATGAACAAATTTAATAAACAATAAATAAACAAATAAATAAAAAAACATTTCCAGTCACTATTTTGCTGTATTCCTGAAAACACATCTACTCAAAAATTGTGGCCATGAGTAAATAAACAAAATGTGATTAGACAAATTATATAAAAATATGAAAAGTATATACACAAATCAATAAACAAAATGCCTATTAAAGCATAAGAAATAGAAAAAAATGTTTTTAGTCACTTAGTGTAACAGTTTTATATTTTTATAACAGTACAGTACAGTATACAGTTTTATAACAGTTTTAACAGTTTTATTCCCTGCCCTTCCTCAACTTCAGCTACTCTAACTGTTCTGTTCTCATCTCCTCCATATGAGGGCGGGCCCCACTCTTAAATCGTGAGCAGTCGTCCGGTTGATTTAAGAGCCCGTAAATAAGTTTTTTTCATTTTTACGGATATATAATTAGTTATTAGTGGTACTGCATTTTAAATAGAAATAGCGCAAATTCGCTTATGAATTATAAAAATTAGTAAATCCGCTATAGCGCTAACAAATTGTTTAGGTCCGCTATTAGCGAATTAGCGCATCAGCGGGCTGGTGCCCACCTTTGAAAGCAACATACATAACGGTATTTCATTTATACGTTTGCAATAGTCCATTTTTAACCATTTCGTAAATGTAATCATTGTTGTTGCATTTTTTTTACTTCAGTCTCCAAGCCATTCCATAAGCCAATTCCTTGAATTGAGGTTGACCGACCCTTTAAACTGGTTCTATATTGTGGTTTAATAAATATTTCTATTCCCTTAAGATTATAACAACTTCGCCGTTTAACAAAACGCATCTGGATATTTACAGGAAGTTGATTTTTATGAGCTCTATACTGTACATAACTAATAAAATATTATAATCCACCAAGTCCTGGAACTTCAATAATTTCAATGGATCAAATAAGGTGTTAGAAGGGTGACAATGTTTTCCAGTGATTATTCTAACAGCTCTTTTTTGTAGCAAAAAAATAGGCTCTGTAAATGTTTTACAAGCTTTCCCCCAAACAACAATGCAATAAATCAAATGTGGAACAATAATTGTATTATATAACAAATACAGAGCTCTGTCATTCAACAAGTACCTGACTCTGTATAATACTGCAATGGATTTAGCCATCTTTGTCCTAACAGAATTTATGTGATTCTTCCACGTCTATTTATCATCAATAATAACACCTAAAAACTTCACTTCATTAACACGACAGATTTCAGCACCATCAATCTTAAATGGAACATTAACAGTTTCCTTTTTTTTAACTGAATATCATATACTGGGTTTTATCTAAATTCAACGATAATTTATTTAGTTCAATCTTAAATGTAACATTAACAGTTTCCTTTTTTTTACTGAATATCATATACTGGGTTTTATCTAAATTCAATGATAATTTATTTAGTTTAAACCAATTTTGTATTTTAACAAATTCTGTCGTCATCAACTCCAAACATCTGTTCAATATCTTTACCCAAACAAAAAAAATGTGGTATCATCAGCAAATAATATACACCTAAGGAGTCCTGACACTTTTACCAAGTCATTTACATATTGAATAAACAGCTTTGGGCCAAGTACAGAACCCTGAGGGGACTCCACATGTAAAATTGCAAAGGTCGGATCTTACATCATTTATCTGCACAAATTGTTTTCTATTTTTCAAATAACTAGATACCCACTGCAGTGCTGGTCCTCTGATACAGTATTTACTCAATTTGTCAATGAGAATATCATGATCAATAGTATTAAAAGCTTTCTTTAAATCCACAAAAACACTTAGACAATTTTGCTTTTGTTCAATAGCAGTAGTTATGTGTTCCATAAATTCCATGAAAGCCATTGACGTAGAGTTTTGTTTTCTGAATCCATATTGACTCTCACTCAAGATATTTTGTCTATCAATGAATTAATCTAATCTTAGCACAAATCATTTTTCTAAAATCTTCAAAAACTGTGGCAATAGGGATATTGGTCTATAATTGTTGAATATACCTTTATCACCATCTTTAAAGAGAGGTACTATTTTAGCAGTTTTCATATTTTCTGGAAATTTTCCTGTCGAAAACGAAAAATTACATATATATGTAAATGGCTCAACGATATGGCTCATTATATTCTTCACAAGCTTCATGTCCATATCAACCCAGTCTTTGGATCTCTTGTCTGAAAAAGTTAAAACCACATTCATTATTTCTTCTTTGTCGATTTCCTTAAGATAAATACTATTTACACAGTTAATAATTGAATGGTTCACTGTATCATTTATCTTAGGTATTTTATCTGCAAGGACTGATCCAATATTCACAAAGTATTGATTAAATTCGTTTGCAATTTCAATATCATCATGAATTTTATCATTATCCTTTACAAAATGTTGTGAGATACCAGTCTTTGACCTATGATTCTTCAGAACATCATTCATTACTCGCCATGTAGCTTTCATATCACCGTTACTTTTACTTAATACTTACTTGGGAACTACTTTAACTAGTGGTTCCCAACCTTTTTGAGAAGGGGGTTCTCTGCAGACCAAAAGTGGGCGTTTCTGGAGAATAGGCGTTTGTAGAGGGCAAACACTGATTGGCTAACTGTATTTTCTTTCTCTTTAGGTAAGTTATGTCAGCTCTTTTTTTAAACTGAAGGTTTCTAATAAACAGTGTTATCTGCTATGAAATACAATAAGATTATCTTTTGTTCTTGGGTTGTAGACTGCACCTGACACAGGTTGGCTTGAGTGTGGTCTGGGTACAATGAAATATGAATCACCTGAAGTGATTCTATCTTTGATCTTAGTTGATACTGTTATTGGTTTTACTTGTTTTATTACTTGTTTTATTGACATTTAATTATGTTGCACTTTGTAGCACTTTGAGATTTTCATTAATGAAAAGTGCGTTATAAAATGAATTCATTATTATTATTATAAACCTGCTCCCATTTGTAAAAAAAGTCTGGTCTCAAAAAGATCATGAGTCCAATGATGAGAAAATGGCCCAAAACAAACACTAACAACAAAATTTGCACGTTAGAAATGCTCTTCTATGAGATATGATCTATGAAAGGAGCTGAAACATGGCGTAGGATTGACCCTTAAAATTTGAGACAGCTGAGGAAGTTAACCAGTAAGCAGAAATACCTGCTCCAGTTGCAGAAATCTTACATAAACTGACAATCACTCATCTGCAGTGACTGATTTAAAATGTTGAACAAGAAAATGTGAAGTTAAAGGAAACATCCTTTGTCCCAAGGCCAGTTTAAGTATCATTATTATTTTGGTTACTTTATTTTTCTTTAAATATGAATTGATTGTAACTATTTTCACATTATTCAACAACCAAAACACATTTAATTTTTTAATGTAATAACTAGGTATAAAAAAAAAAACATTTAGCCCTTCACGCTACCCATTTATATTACTCTTATTTTGAAATGTAACCAGAAGCTCTGTGTTAAGAGAGGTGGAAGAGAGGTGGAAAGAGAAGTTATGTACCATACTTTTTTTCGCCGTATTAGTCGCTTCGCCGTATAGGTCGCTTTGTCCAATTATTGGCAATAATTGGGAAAAATCCATAAATATGTTGCTTTGCCGTATAAGTCGCATCTATTATGCGTCACCGCTGACACGTCGCGTATGTTACGCGTCACCGCTGACAACCCGAAAATGTGGTCCGACTGAGTGTTTACCGTAGCTCTGCTGCAAATTTACCGTTTACATTTATTACTTATGTTTACATTTATTACTGTTGTTTACATTTATTACTACTGTTTACATTTACACTACTTTTTATATCTACACTATTGCTGATATATATATATATATATATATATATATTTTTTTACTAGCCTTATTGCATATGCCACTTTACCTCTATACCAATATCAACTACCTCATACATATACTGTGTACATAAACTTCATATGCTGCTTTGTCACTCTATTACAAATGTCAATGCCAGAACCTTCATTTTATTTTATAGATATACTTTTTATACTTTTATACTACTATGCAAAAACTCAGGACAGTATTACACTTTTATTATTTCATTTTATGCTTATGTTTATTAAATGTTTTAGTGTTTTAGTGTTGGTGTAACTTTTTATACTTTAATACTACTATGCAAAAACTCAGGACAGTATTACACTTTTATTATTTCATTTATGCTTATGTTTATTAAATGTTTTTAGTGTCTAAATGGTTACTGTTACACTGAAGGGACTGAGAGAAATGCAGTTTCAATCCTGTGTATGTCCTGTACATATTGCAGTTTTGACAATAAAGTTGATTTTGACTTTTGACTTTGAAATGTCTGCCACAGGAGCGCACAGCAAGGCTTTTAAGAAGATTAACATGGTAAAAACAATTATTTGTTTGCTAAAAATTATAGCTGACATTATAGCACAAGGGTTCCTGAGCTTAACCGTTCCTTAAAGGGGACCTCAGATGTATTTTTTAAATTTTTATGGTATTTCTGTGGGATATCCAGACCCTATTCCTTCAATTTAATGCACAAAATAATTATTAGATAATCAATTATACCCTTTTTAATTCTGCCATTTTTAACTTTCGTTTTGAACGACCGGTTTCTTGAAGTCCACGCCCTTCAACGATCTGTTCACGCCCTCTGTAACAGCCAGTATCTGTAATGTGTTGTTGTTTTAAAATTAGCTCTTTTTTTATTACTCATTTGACTTACTGTTAGTGTTAGCTTAAGATAACTTACCGAAACCCGTCTGAGCGCGCCGCAGTTTGCTGCTCCTTTTAGCATTAGACCACCCGAATCCGAAGCTAATGTTAGCTTGTTCCTCTTCCGGTTTTCGCCAGCTCCGCTCGTTGCACGCGATGAGATTTTGGGAGTTATCGCTGTTCCAGTGAAGACAACACAAAGTTCACCAAGTGTCTCCCGTAAATTAATCTGTAAGGAGAAGGTCCTCTTGCTGCGAGCCTGCTGCGAGGCTGCTGCAAGGCTGTACAGTTGAAGCTCCGCTCCATCGCGCCGGAAGAGGGTCCCGTCGAACCCGGTCCTTCCGCCTGTGGTCCGCTCGTTTAATTTTTGCCGGCTGCGCGTTGGCAGCGATCGCAAATACACTAAAAATTGAACTAAAACATAAAAATAACAATTATACTTTATTTATAAAGCCATTTAAAAAAACACAGCTGCAACAAAGTGCTGTACACATGAAATTAAGAACATATAAACAAAAGATGAGATGAAATCATGAAAAACAACAGTCATGTGTTTAATACAGAAGTGGGTTGAGCCTAACCAGGGGTTGCTAGGTGAGGGGCTGGACTCAGGTTTGATCTGATTGGCTGGCGGCTTGTGACGTCAATAAATGCAGGAAGTGTGAATCCTGGTGTATTTATCAAAAATAAATAAATCTACTTAGAGTAAATAAACCACTGGGTGCATTTTTTTGGCACAAGGACTGTTTTTTT
Organism: Garcialebias charrua; assembly: GCA_038048925.1. NCBI lineage: Eukaryota > Metazoa > Chordata > Actinopteri > Cyprinodontiformes > Rivulidae > Garcialebias > Garcialebias charrua. Next base: position 13,781 of record JBBPBX010023893.1, read on the forward strand.
ATGAAGTAAATACCCAAAGTTTAGTAAAAAAACATTAAAAAGTGAATTTTGCATGTGTGGTCCCCTTTAAATAAATTCACAAAATTGTTTATGAGCTATTTACTGTATAACCATATAAACGGAAATAAAACGGGAGCTAACACGAGACGATTCTGTCTCTAAAAAAAACAATAAAAAAATGAATTTTATCTCAAATGTGTCATACAGGTCAACAGTTTGTAAATTAAACCCATATAATTACACTGTAAGCTAAAAAAATATCTGCTGAGTGGTTTATGAGCTATTTATCTAAATACAGTAGTATCTGTTTACTGTAGCTAACCGCTACCAACAAAGCTAAAAGATAGATTTTTTTAATATCTCAAACATCTCATAAAGCTAGTCACTTGTAAATGTCCATACAGTGATTACATTCTGTAAGTTTCATAAAAATCCGCGGAGTGGTTCTTGACTTTTTTTTTTTCTTCTTCCAGGAGTGAACGCTGGCGCACCTGGCTGCCGCTGCTCCTCGTACTTTTTCTTGTTTTTTTTTTTATTCAGTACTTTCTTCTTTTTTTTTTTTCTTTTATAGATGGCCTCCCTTCTCACCTTACAGCCATCCTCTTACACCGATATGATTTTTTTTTGTAGAGGGAAAGGAAAGGCAGAAAGTAAGACAACAAAACACAACAGTTATCCACAAAAAAAAGCACAAGGCAAACACACCCAACCTCCGTCTGCAATCCTGCAAAGTACATGACAGAACACAGCAACACATGCATAAAGAATAATAACATTCATGACTTTGCAGTAGAATTCCATAAATATACACACCCATACTTACAAATGAATATACAGTAAACATACATATACATTCATATTCAGTCACATACCCATCTACATATCTGCATATGATATCTACATATACATCCCTGCACCCATTTGTGTGTGGTTGTGAGCATGCATAAGTGAATAAGGTTCCTCGAATAGAACATTCAATAGTGACCGTGAAGCATCACAGATCCGGCCCCCCAAGGCCCGAGGCAGACAAAGGGGGGAATCAGAGCCCAAGACCCCAAGAAGGACCCAGAGTCCTCAGGGTCACCCGAACAGGACGAGCCACTCACCATCTCCCCAGATCCGACCAAAGGGGAGAACAGGAAGAAACCCACCAGCGACTACACACAATGACCCCCTGGGACCAACAGCGACAAACTCACAGGCTCCCGTCGGAGCCCGATGCACTGACGTAGCCCCGGGCTCGGACAGAGAGGCCCGGGCACCGGGGACGCCCACCCCAGACTCGACAGGACCAGAGGACCCGAGCCCCACCAGGCCGCACCGACACACGCCCAAGGGCCCAACCCCCGGCAGCGAGGGCCCCAAGCCCGCCCGCAGGCAAAGGGACACCCACCCGGGGGACCACGTGGTAGGAGCGCAACACCAAGTAGCCTCAGATGTATCAGAGAGTGGGTAGTCCAAGTCCCAGCCTGACACTTAGACATTTATACACAGACACATTCACTCAGACCCACCTTCACCCTCACTCACAGAAAGACAAACAATAACTACATGTTCCGCTCATAATCCCGATGCACACTCTATACACCCTAGGTCCAAGACATGTACCTGCTCCCTACATGGGGCAGCCCACACCCAAACCCAGGAGGTAGGCCCATTCATTCTGGGGTGGAGAGTAGCCGACATCCAAGATTCGGCCCAACCCTCGCCTTGCCGACAGGACACCCCAGCCCAAGCAGCCCCAGGGAGAGCGCACTTAAAAAAGGAAAGAGAAGGAGCAAAGGCTGGCATTATGCCAGTTTCCCCTCCACCCCAACTCTAACCCAGGCCCTTACTGTCTAAATGCATAATTGTGAGTGAGCATAGGCACGGGGGACGAGAGTGATGTCATCTCGCCACCCATAACCATAGTGCTCACCCCAAATTCCTATATGTGAATTTTATGAGGATGTTTATGAGTGAATGTCTAAGATGTATAATAAAATGAGTCCCAGGTGGTTCTGAACAACAGAGATGGAAAAACGTTGCAGTACACCCGAGTCTCAAAATCCCTACATGTATTATTATTCAGTACTTTCTGCTGTTTTTTCACCGATCCTTGCCTGGGCATTTCTACTCATTATCAAACATGGATTTTACTTGGATTTACTTGCTGCCTGCTCTCGTTTGGACTCTCCTGCTGATCATCCACCACCACCCAGCGTCTGGCCTCCTCCATTATTCAGCCGTTGAGCTCCTTCATCTTCGCTTTCTACCGGCCGTCCTGCCTGAGCTCCCTCTTCAGGAAATTGCCTTCCATCCTCGTCGGAGATACATTCACCGGGGCTCGCGCCGTAGACTCAACGCTGACGAGGCTAATCCCATAACCTCCATCTGGTCTGACTCTCGCCATTCTTCATGCCGCAATGCTCGGACCGCTAACAGCAGCAGCACGTTAGCCAACCTAGCTCGGTCGGCTAACGTTCCAGTCACTACTTCTACCTCCTCTGTAAAGTTTGGACTTCTGAACGTTCGCTCCCTCACGGGCAAAGGTCAGCTTATTCACAATCTAATATCCGACCGAAAACTGGATTTCATCTTCTTAACAGAAATGTGGCAACAACAAAACAACTTTTTTCATCTGAATGAGTCCACACCACCGAGGTTTGTTTACATCGCCAAGGCCCGCGATTCGGCCCGTGGGGGAGGTATCACGATAATACACTGCAAGAACCTCCCTCCTCCTCCTTCGAACACACTGTGTGTCTGCTCTCTGGCCCCACCTCTACCGTTGTCGCCACTATCTACCACCCGCCAAAAGTAAACAACTCCTTCATGAATTAGTTTGTTGCTCTAATGGCCCATCTAACAGCTCTTTCACCCAATATTATCCTGCTGGGCGATTTCAACATACATATGGATGTAGAAAACAACCCCCTCACCAGAGACTTCACATCCTGCTTGGACAGCTGTTGCTTTCAACAATTCATCAACTTTCCAACGCACAGACAGGGCCAGACCTTGGACTCACTCTGTTGCTCTGGACGCTCTCCTCTTAACTGTTCTTCTGATTAACTTCCATTTACTGATCACCTGATGATTTCATTCAATGTTAATCTTAAATTTTCCTCAGAAAAACCTCAATGCACTCTTTCCTTCCGTAATATCAAGAATATCAACCATGACATTCTTTTATCTCATATTAATAATACCTTCTCCACCTTCAACACCTCCAACCCAGATGATCTTGTCACATTATACAACACCAGCCTCACCATTATCCTTAACTCTGTTGCTCATTTGAAAACTCGGTCTGTTTCATTCTCCAACTCTACACCCTGGTTCACTCCAGAACTCCATTCCCTGAAATCCAAAGGTCGGCGGCTAGAGCGTCTATAAAAAATCTGGTCTCACAATTCACAAGGAACTTTATGCAAACCACCTAATCCATTACAAGAACAGTATTTCTCAAGCCAAATCCAGCTACTTCTCAGACATCATCAGTTCCAATGTTGGTAATTCAAAGACATTGTTCTCTCTCCTTCACGTTCTGTCTCTTCTCCTAACTCTCTACCCTCTCACATGGTTTCCACAGAATTTTGCAACTCCCTGTCATATTTCAATGAAAAGATTATTTCAATTCATAAACATCTTGGACCAAATACAGCCCCCAGCATCCTTGTTGAACTCCCCCCCCTCCCTTTCTCTGTCTTCTCCCTCCCCTCTGCTGATGACATTATCAGAAAGTCCAAGTCCTGATCCTGTCAACTTGACCCATTTCCCACAGTTCTTGTTAAATCCTGTCTCTCGTCTCTGCTCCCTATCATCACTAATATCATCCACTCCTCCCTAACCTCTGGCATTGTTCCCACAGCTTTCAAATCTGTTGCCATCACCCTTATCATCAAGAAACCAGGTCTTGACTTCACCAACTTCAATAATCTTCGTCCGATCTCCAATCTGCCATTCATCTCCAAGATTCTTGAAAAAACTGTTGCTAGTCAACTTCACTCTCACCTGTCCAACAACAACATTTATGAAGAGTTTCAATCTGGATTTCGCCCCCACCATAGCACCGAAACAGCTCTAGTAAAAATTACTAACGACCTTCTTCTTGCTGCTGACTCTGGTCTTCTGTCCATCCTCATTCTTCTTGATCTAAGTTCTGCCTTCGACACCATCTGTCATTCTATCCTCCTCAACAGACTAACCTCCATTGGCATCTCAGGTACCCCGTTAGACTGGTTCAACTCCTATCTCTCTGACCGCACTCAATTCATTCAGCTTAAATCCTTCCGTTCCCAGTCTTCCCCTGTCTCCACGGGTGTCCCCCAAGGCTCTGTCCTCGGACCCCTCCTCTTCATCATTTACCTCCTTCCTCTAGGTCACATCTTCCGCAAATACGGCGTCCATTTCCACTGTTATGCTGATGACACACAGCTCTACTTGTCATCAAAACCTAACTCCACCCACCCACCCTCCATCCTCACCGACTGTCTCAATGAGCTAAATCACTGGTTTTCTAACAATTTCCTTCAACTAAACAGTAACAAAACAGAAATCATTCTTGTCGGTACCAAAAACTCTATTTCAAAATCAGAACATCTTCTCGTCCCCCTTAACAACTCTCTGCTATCCCCCTCCCCTCAGGTCAAGAGTCTCGGTGTCATCCTCGACACCACTCTCTCCTTCACTTCACACATCAACAATATTACTCGGTCTGCCTATTTCCACCTCCGTAATATTAACCGTCTCCGTCCTTCTCTCACACCCCGCTCCACAGCCATCCTGGTGCACAGTCTTGTGACTTCCCGTATCGATTACTGCAACTCCCTTCTCTACGGCCTCCCCAACAAATCTCTCCACAAGTTACAGATGGTCCAGAACTCAGCTGCCCGTGTCATCACTCAAACCTCCTACTATAACCACATCACTCCTGTCCTGCAGCAGCTCCACTGGCTCCCGGTTAAATCACGCATCATCTTCAAAATTCTACTTCTCACGTTCAAATCTATCCACAACCTTGCCCCTCCTTATCTATCTGACCTCCTACAAATCTCCATCCCATCACGCTCTCTCAGATCCTCCTCTTCGCTACATCTCCATGTACCCTCTGCCTGCCTCTCCACCATGGGGAGCAGGGCCTTCACCTGCTTTGCCCCTCACCTCTGGAACGCTTTACCGCCAGACCTTCGAAACACCACCTCCTTTTCTCTGTTCAAGACAGCCGTGAAAACATCTCTTTAGACTCGCTTATCATTAACTTTACTAAATGTATTTTTATTATTTTGCATTTTATAATCTTTATGCATTTTATATTTCAATTTGTCACTGATAATGTTTGAACTGTATTGGTTTGTTAAATGTCCTTGGGTATCCTGAAAGGCGCTTTTAAATAAAATTATTATTATTAGGCCCGAGCAGCGAAGCGCTATGAAGGCCTATTGTAATCACTCAATTTCTTCATTATTATTATTTTTCTGTCACTTCGCGCGGCTGTTTGGGGCCTTTAACATATTCAAAAACTCACCAAACTTGACCTAAAATTGTCCCCAAACTAAAATTTTTGGATTATGGTGGAATCGCAAGTGGGCGTGGCCAAAATGCTCTACAGCGCCCCCTAACGTGAGTTGGGGGAAACTGTAGGTAGTACAGATCTGAAACTCGGTACATAGGTAGATCCCACGATTCAAGAAAAAAAAAGTCTCTTGGAGGTACCCTCTAAAATGCACAGGGAGGTGGCCATTTTGGGTCAAAGGTCAAATTTTGGTCATTTTTCTTTTTTACTCATGTCAAACTTTTTACTCATGTCGAACTTTGATGAACTCCTTCTCAGGTATTCGACCTATCTGTTTCATTCTTGGTCAGAATGCAGTTAAGGCATGGCTTTAAAAGTCCACAGTGGCCAAGATCCTCCAGCGTTTTAAAAGAGCCGGGTCCACTCAGAGCAGACCTCGCGTTGGCCGTACAAAGAAGCTGAGTGCACATGCTCAGCGTCGCATCCAAATGTTGTCTTTGAAAGATAGGCGCAGGAGTGCTGTCAGCATTGCTGCAGAGATTGAAGATGTGGGGGGTCAGCCTGTCAGTGCTCGGACCATACGCCATACACTACACGAAATTGGTCTGCATGGCTGTCATCCCAGAAGGAAGCCTCTTCTGAGGTCTGTACACAAGAAAGCCCGCAAACAGTTTGCTGAAGACATGTATACTAAGGATATGGATTACTGGAACCATGTCCTATGGTCTGATGAGACCAAGATTAATTTGTTTGGTTCAGATGGTCTAAAGCAGTGTTTTTCAACCTTTTTTGAGCCAAGGCACAGTGTTTTCATTGAAAAAAATCCCGAGGCACACCACCAACCAAAATTGTAAACATAGATATTCTGTATCCGCCTATATTAAATATATAGTCATTCTTATCAAAGTGTCTTGAATAGGAATGAAATAAACACAAAAATGTATTTTTATCATATTTTATATTTCTTATTTCAAATTGCACTTAACATGTCTTCAAAAATACACCCGAACAGTACCACAACAATGTGGTCTTAAATTTAAAGAGGTTGTAGAAAGGGGGGGGGGGGGCTTTTTTGATAATTTCCAAGGCACACCTGACGATCACTCGTGGCACACTAGTGTGCCTAGGCACAGTGGTTGAAAAACACTGGTCTAAAGCATGTGTGGCAGCAGTCAGGTGAGGAGTACAAGGACAAGTGTGTGATACCTACAGTCAAGCATGATGGTGGGAATGCCATGGTCTGGGGCTGCATGAGTGCAGCAGGTGTTGGGGAGTTACATTTCAATGAGGGACACATGAACTCCCAATATGTACTGTGAAATACTGAATCAAAGCATGATCCCCTCCGGAAACTGGGGCGCATGGCAGTGTTCCAGCATGATAATGACCCCAAACACACCTCTAAGACGACCACTGTATTACTGAAGAGGCTGAGGTTTAGTTTAGTTTAGTTATTATAAAGAGTGCTGTTTATTTAAAATATCATCCAAATGGGTCACTTTTATTTATTTTTATACAAACTTATTTTTGGCATATTTTCAAAATAAACATTTTGTAAATCTTTATTTTGTCTTTTTTTTTTTTTTGTACCGAAAATAAACCGAACCAAGCCCTCCTTGTAATTGAACCGAACCGAAATGTGATTTTAGCGTACCGTTACACACACACACACTAGGGCTGGGCGATATGAGGAAAATATTATATCGCGATATTTTTTGGCTATATCACGATACACGATATATATCGCGATATCTCCAAAATCAATGAAAAAATGATTCAAAATTGATTAAAAAATGTCAACACTAAATTTGAACAAACTTAAATATTTTATTTTAACCATCAATTGCACACATAAATAAAAAGTACTTCAAGCAAAAAGGAAGAATAAATAATTTAAACTTAAAAAGGTGCTCTTGTGCTTTTAACATTAAAAAAATATTAAATCAAAACATTTAAGGCCTTTAAAATACAAAAACAAAAGTGTAAACAGTGGCCATAAAATTTACTGACCCAGAACAGTCACAGGTAACAACTCTCAACTATTTGCATGTGCTGGTAATTTTTAACAACAAACCACAAAATGTGCACAAGTTTCAAACTGTGCCAAGTTCAGGCAATGTCTGCAAAACCTCTGAACAAGAACACAGTGAGCCTCTGTGTACTGTATCCGGTTTTATTGTGAAAGGGTCAGGGGGTTGTTTCCGGATTCACGAAGACGTTCTCTAAGTTGCTCTACAAAGTGTCGCATTGAATCCTTGTGTAAAACACGACAGCCTCCACTCAGAAACGTGAACAGAGAGGTGGAGACATTATTAAATCAGCTGTATCGCTAAAGACACGGTCAGTCTCAGCTGTGGAAGAAGACGGCTAACGCGTTAGCCATCTTGTTAGCCGCTAAGGACCGTGTCTTTAGCGATAATGATAAAATGCTGATTTATTAATGTCTCCACCTCTCTCTGCGGTGCACGCATGACTAAATGAGCTCAGACCCGTGGTTTGTTTTAATGAAGCAGCAGCTGTAAAAACACTTGGTTCTGCCGTTCATGCTCCACTCCGCTGTTTAAATGGTGAAAAAGATTCGTAGTTCCGACCTTTCTTCGGGATTATTTTCAGCATCGTCTACAAAAATATTTTTTATGCCCTCATCTGACAATTTAATCCAAACTAGCTCAGAACAGTGTTTTTCCCCCTCAGCGCTCTTCATATCTGCCGTGTTTACATGTTGTGCTGAAAGTCTCCCCGGCTCCGTCCTCCTGCAGCCTGCAGGAAGGAGGGGGGCGAGTGGGAGCCCGCGTGACAGCAGGAGGATCCTCGATATACACGATATAGCCCTTTTAACCATCGCACATTTAAAATATCGCGATACATCGAGTATATTCGATATATCGCCCACCCCTACTTACTACTTGTACTATTCTTACTTCGCGGTTTTTCACTTATCGCGGGGCTTCAGGGTACGGATCCCCTGCGATAAACGAGGGACTACTGTATTTAAAAAAGCTAAGTCTGGTCCTATGGACATTCAAAAAACAAAACAAAGCAAAAAAATTATAGAAACGTTTCGTCTTTTGTCCGAAAGACTTCCTCAGTCTGAGATGCTGTATTCAGCTCAGTCTTATAAATAGCACCCTCTCACAGTGGATCAACCAGTTGGCTGATGACAGCCGAAACTAGCTGCTCACATGATCAAGGAAGACCATCAGCCTAACGATGGATCGTTAGCACCCTGATGGTTGTTTGCTATTCCCCATTATATGGGGCGGCCGTGGCGTAGTGGTAATGGCAGTCGTCCCCCGATCGGAAGGTTGGCGGTTCGAATCCCAGTTCCCCACACCATGTGTCGTTATGTCCTTGGGCAAGACACTTAACCCTGAGTTGCTCCCGGTATGACTGGAAAGCGCCTTGCATGGCAGCCTGCCGCTACCGGTGTATGAATGTGTGTATGAATAGGTGGATGGTTGGTATTGTAAAGCGCTTTGGGGACCCTCATAGGGGGCTTGAAAGCGCTATATAAATAAGCTCCATTTACCATTTACCATTCACAGAGGGCTGAGTGATACTAGCAATAACAGCATTGTAAGAGGGGGACAGTTGAACCCGGAGGCCTCCACCCCGGTTTAATGATGGACGGTTTCTTTTCACAAAGATGGCCTCCTTTACTCCTCTCTCAAACCATTGTTCCTCTCTATCAAGGATGTGAACATCTTCATCCCTGAAAGAGTGGCCGCTGGCCTGGAGATGAGTGTAGACTGCAGAGTCCTGACCTGATGATGTTGATCTTCTGTGCTGGGCCATCCTTTTGGCCAGTGGCTGTTTAGTTTCCCCGATATAAGACTGATCACAGCCCTCCTGACACTGAACAGCATACACAATATTACTCTGTTTGTGCCGGGGGACTGGATCTTTGGGATGAACCAGTCTTTGCCGTAATGTATTTTGGGGTTTAAAAGCCACTGGGACGTTGTGTTTAGAGAATAAACGTCTCAATGTCTCTGAAACTCCCGCAACATACGGAATGACCACTGGTCTGGGTTCCTTCTTTTCACCTGATGGCTGGCTGGAGTCCTGTTTGGGTTTCTTCTCTGCTTTCAGGAAGGCCCAGTTAGGATATCCACATTTCTCTAGAGCCTGTTTTGTGTGTGATTTCTCCTTCTGTCTGGCTCCTGAGTTAGTGGGGACGCTGTCTGCTCTGTGATACAGAGTCCTGATGACTCCTAAAGGCCGCAGTACAGCTCTGCGTTGGGCCGAACGCCGCTCGACGTGAGCGTGCTGCGCACAGGCTGTTCACAGTATAGCTCAGCGTGAGGCTCCAGCGTTTTCGCTCCAAATTCTTGACGTCATTTGAGCAACAACAGGGCAGAGCGTTTACCTACGGGACAAATTGAGGTCGCTGATTGGTCATTTGCTGACACGTCTACTGAATTGATTGACAGGTCGGGTGGGAAAAAAAAAAAGGCACTTCACAGCTTCTGCCGTTGCGGTATTCTGTGTTTATATGTTAATAAAACGTTCTAAAAAATAAAATAAAAACAGGGAGCGCTGGTCCAGCACACCAGAACACCAGGAAATATTTAGAACCTCGCCAGCCACGTTGGACATGAGTTTAGTTCGCTCTTGACAAATTCATTAATTTCCTCATTTCAGTCATGAAGTCAGCGGAGGAGGAAGCAATCACTTGACTTTTGGCAATGAAACAAAAGAAAAGTCCAGATCAGGGATGAAGAAGGGGAATTTAATAAATTTGTGTCACATACAAAACAGTCCAGCGCCGGGCAGTTTATTGTGAGACAACGCGCTTGCGCTCACAGTCGTAAAATTCAAGCTTGGCGCGTTCACGCCCGCGTTCAAAGGCTTGTGCCATGGCGTTCGCACAGCGTCGAGCGGCGTTTGGCCCAACGCAGAGCTATACTGGGGCCTTAACTTGTACTCCAGAGGGTGATGGGAGTCAAACTGTAAATACTGGTCTGTGTGGGTAGGTTTGCGGTACACCTCAGTTTGCAAATTTCCTCTATCAGAAACTGAGACCTCACAGTCCAAGAAAGCCAACCTGCCATTTTTTACATCTTCTCGTGTGAACTTGATATATTTATCCACAGAGTTGATGTGATCAGTGAAATGTTGGACTTCCTGAGATTTAATTTTAACCCAGGTGTCGTCAACATACCTGAACCAATGACTTGGTGGTCTCCCTGAAAAGGACGTCAAGGCTCTCTTTTCTACCTCCTCCATGTACAGGTTGGCAACAATAGGAGAAACTGGAGACCCCATAGCACACCCATGTTTCTGCCTATAATATTGCTCCCCATATGTGAAGTAGGTTGACTGCAGGCACAGTTTCAAGAGTTGACACAGTTGCTCTGTGGAAAGCGTGGTCCTGCTGCTCAGAGTGGTGTCTGATTTTAACCTTAAACAGACCACCTCTACTGCCTCATCAACAGGAATGCACATAGAAGCCGCTTACGCATTGGCCGGCCCTCCCCGGCTCTCCCAGCTTCTAACCCGGGTTCGGCGTCTTCGCATTTACCTTTTCCGCCCGGGATCCACCCTTGTTCTGGAACCATCTTCACCGTGGTTCCATCGAGCCGAGCCCGACAGGGCTAGTTTCACGTCATGTACTGCTCACATTTGATTCGTTGTTTGCAGCAGGGGCGGGACTCATTCAAACAACCTCAGCGCGAGGGTTGAATTTCATTCAAATTTAACTACAGAAACGAGAAACCCCTAAAACAATTGTTAGCTGAATTAGTGTTTCTGAGTTAAATTTTTGTTAATAACTGATCACAAATCAGCTTATGTTACAACGTAAATAACACGNTGACATCAAAAGAGACCATTGTTTCATCAGTCTCCATGATGACATCCCTCACCTTATCCACAAAGTCCATGGTGTTCTGTATGTGGTGTTCTGAGCTGCCAACTAAAGGGATGAGTACAGATGCCAGATATTTGGAAACATTGTACCGTAAGTGACCGAGTTAGAGAGGAACGATGGTTTGAGAGAGGAGTAAAGGAGGCCATCTTTGTGAAAAGAAACCGTCCATCATTAAACAGGGGTGGAGGCCTCCGGGTTCAACTGTCCCCCTCTTACAATGCTGTTATTGCTAGTATCACTCAGCCCTCTGTGAATAGCAAACAACCATCAGGGTGCTAACGATCCATCGTTAGGCTGATGGTCCTCCTTGATCATGTGAGCAGCTGGTTTTGGCTGTCATCAGCCAACTGGTTGATCCACTGTGAGAGGGTGCTATTTATAAGACTGAGCTGAATACAGCACCTCAGACTGAGGAAGTCTTTCGGACGAAAGACGAAACGTTTCTACAATTTTTTAACTTTGTTTTGTTTTTTGAATGTCCAGAGGACCAGACTTAGCTTTTTTAGATTTTTCTACCTGGATTATTGAGCATGCATCAGGGGACTACTGTATTCATTTTAGGGAATTTATTTATACATAAATATAGAAAAAGTCCAAAAAGTCTTAAGGGGACCACAGATGCAAAATTCACTTTTAAATGTTGTTTTTACTCAACTTTGGGTATGTATTTCTTTAAAAAACAGTCCTAGGACCAAAAAAATGCACCCAGTGGTTTATTTACTCCAAGTATATATTTTTTTCAGTGATATAAATGTCTCGTTTTCAAATCCTGCAGCTTGTGACGTCACAAGCCGCAGGACAACCCACCCCAACCCGAGTCCAGCCCCTCATCTAGCAACCCCTGGTGATGCTCCACCCACTTCAGTATAAAATACGTCACTTTTTTTTTCCTGAGTTCATGTCAGCACAATGGCTACTAAGATTTCGATGTTTCGTTGTTGTTAAAATGCAGTACAGCTAATAACTAATTATCTATCAACGAAAAAACTTATTTACGAGCTCTTAAATCAACCGGACGACTGCTCGCGGACCATATCCGGTCCGCGCCGGATGTGGTCCGTGAAAAAAGTGGCCCCCGCTAGAGAAAGCGTGTATAGCAGTTAGCAGCCAGTGTGTTACTCTGCAGCCTTATTGCTTGTTTTCGAAGAGTCAAACGAAGAGTTTTTAACATGGAGGGCGAACTTATGGATGTTTCTCAGCGGCCTACGTGACGCGTCAGCGCCTCATTTGCCCTGCCCAAAATGCCGTCTGCCTCTGGGTCTGATTCAGGGTCCCCTTTGGAGGGCGGAGTTAATGTAAACAGATTTTTGAAGGGCGTGGCCTTATCATAAACAGCCTGTTCAGAACGGAAGTGAGAAAAGGCACAACTAGCTAGAAAGGGGACTGGGACCCCGTGTACATAATCTCGTTTTCATCACATGTACCACATGCGGTGCAAATGACAATAAAGACTCTCTGACTCTGATATTTTATTATCTAAGAATTATTTTGTGCATTAAATTGAATGAACATGGTCTGGATAGCCCACAGACATACCATAAAAATTTATAAAACCAATATTTGTCCCCTTTAGACAAAAAGTCCAAAACAAACTTTGTTACATTTCACAAAGAACTGTGCCTCGGACTGCCTCCCCCATCACTAGCTGTGTTTCCATCCATTTTCATTTCGATTTTTGAGCTAATTTTTGAAATCTCGCAAATATGTAAATACAAATTAATGCGAAGCTGAAGTGTTTCCATCTGCTGGCTTGAAGCGCATCTACCAAGCCACGCACAGCGTCATTACGTCAGACGTCAGCGTCATTACGTCAGACGTCAGCACTGCGCATGTCTACAGTAAACAGGAAGTAGCGGTTGAAAACAGAACCCGGCCACACATCTCGTCAAAATGGAGAGAATATTTCAGGTACGTGTTGCTATCGGTCGAGTTGTATTTATTCTGTCATGCCAACTAGTTTTAGCGATGTTACATGTTGTCCGGAGCGGAAACAGCTGATCAGTCACGTGACGTGAATGTTCGCTTCGGCAGCACGAGTCGGCAAATGTGTTTCCATCTGTCGTGTGCGCATCTGCTCATTTCCGAACATCCCAAAAACCACCTCAAGCGAGCGTATAAACTTTTTGGCGAAGTTGAGAAAGTAAATACGGATTTTGCCGTTTCCATTCAGCTTTTCTGCTGCGATACTTCAAAATGCGCAGCTAGAAACCTTGATGGAAACACGGCTACTGAAGCTACTGGAAAAGACTGCTGTGAAACTCAAGATGGTAGAAAGCTTAAAGGTCCACTGACATAATCTTTGAACTTTGCATAAAATGGCACAAGATATATATCTTGTATCATTCAACTGTTCCGTTTTTGCAAACAAAATGATAAATTAATGAAAAATCGTTTCAAAGTCATCAGGTGAAAAGAAGGAAGCCAGACCCAGACCAGTGGTCATTCCGTATGTTGCGGGAGTTTCAGAGACATTGAGACGTTTATTCTCTAAACACAACGTCCCAGTGGCTTTTAAACCCCAAAATACATTACGGCAAAGACTGGTTCATCCCAAAGATCCAGTCCCCCGGCACAAACAGAGTAATATTGTGTATGCTGTTCAGTGTCAGGAGGGCTGTGATCAGTCTTATATCGGGGAAACTAAACAGCCACTGGCCAAAAGGATGGCCCAGCACAGAAGATCAACATCATCAGGTCAGGACTCTGCGGTCTACACTCATCTCCAGGCCAGCGGTCACTCTTTCAGGGATGAAGATGTTCACATCCTTGATAGAGAGGAACGATGGTTTGAGAGAGGAGTAAAGGAGGCCATCTTTGTGAAAAGAAACCGTCCATCATTAAACAGGGGTGGAGGCCTCCGGGTTCAACTGTCCCCCTCTTACAATGCTGTTATTGCTAGTATCACTCAGCCCTCTGTGAATAGCAAACAACCATCAGGGTGCTAACGATCCATCGTTAGGCTGATGGTCCTCCTTGATCATGTGAGCAGCTGGTTTCGGCTGTCATCAGCCAACTGGTTGATCCACTGTGAGAGGGTGCTATTTATAAGACTGAGCTGAATACAGCAACTCAGACTGAGGAAGTCTTTCGGACGAAAGACGAAACGTTTCTACTTTTTTTTGCTTTGTTTTGTTTTATTTTTTGAATGTCCAGAGGACCAGACTTAGCTTTTTTAGATTTTTCTACCTGGATTATTGAGCATGCATCAGGGCGTTTCAAAGTGAGTTTAAAATTTGCGCCGTGTTTCTTCACGGGAAATCCGGGTACTTCCGCATACGACATCTGTGACGTACGAAGAAGAATGTAAACTGGAACGCCCCGTTTTATACAATGGCGAAGAATAGAGAATCCAACAAATTTAGTAATCTAAGTGAAGATTTGAGCGAACTGTCTTCAGTTTGGGAAGCCAAAGTTAGTTCGGGTGATGAACAAGACACAGCAGGTTCTAATTTTGGTCTGTAGCCTTATTTATTCGAGCCGTACCGTTCAGGAAGCGAGGGTGAAGTCGAGATTTCAGAGGAGGAAGGATCGGAGGGTGAAGTCATGGAACCCGTTCTTAATCGTCTAGAGAGCACTGAATGGTACTGTGTTAATTAATGTATCTTATAATTACGGTATTCAACATTACTTATAGTTTTAAAAAGAAGAGTCCCTTTGAAGTACATATTTTATACGTTTTTTCTAACATAAGTTATGAAAAACATCATGCATCTTTCCAATGATGTAAAGTTCATGTTTAACTTTACTGAATGTTCACTAAATTTTAAGAGTTTATATCTCATTAATCACATCAAAAACGGAATTTCACTCAAAGTCTGTCTAAATAACATCACTGCTGAGCTAAAATACTATTGTGCAAAAATGGTTTTAGCTCTGTGGGTCTTCGTGACCAAAGTGTTACAAAAGTTCCAAATACCTTTGTTATTTGTGCCCCTTCTTAAACAAACTTGTGCTTTGACACTTCTTGTTTTGTAGGTTGTTTGTGTGGTTTGAGTGTTCTAAGAAAACAGAAAAAAAAGTATATAATTCACAATCATGTTTTAGAAAATTTCTTTAAGTATTTACCACGTTTTAATTGAGAATTTTATGCCAGATCTTTACCTTGGTACCCTGTATGATTGTAGGTTCAAACATCTGACTAGTTGATGGACCTGGCTCTTGTTCTTCAGATGTCGTGGCGGTGGACTCAGGAATTCTGGACATAATTGCTGCAATTTCCTAGACAGAGAAATATAACAACATTACACACTGTAAACAATAACAAAAGTTCCAAACATATTTAACATATACATACGTAAATGCATTGTATTTTTATGTGGGAGAAATTGTGAGTGATGACATATGATGATATAGTAAAAAAATTACTTATATCATTACATAATTTTTTTTAATTTTTTTTTAAATAACTTTTTAATTTATTATACAAAAGTGGGTATAATAATAATAATAATAATTGTCTAATCTTGTCATCTGCGTATGTTTCCCATACACAGACGAAATTCGTCTCTGCATTTAACCCAACCACCTACCAGGTGGTGCAGTGAGCAGCCATAGAAGGCGCTCGGGGAGCTGGAGAAATAGGTGTGCACTCATAGACACCCCAAGATGTGTAGTGGCCGGGACGCGAACCCGCG
>JBBPBX010023894.1:0-19370 GCA_038048925.1 Garcialebias charrua
TCTGTTCTGTTCATTCAGCTGTTTGGGTTTTTAAACAAGTAGAAGTCAATGAATTCATTGGGTTTGGCAGAAAACTACTTCATTTAACACTTGAAGATGCCCTCTTTGTAAACCGCACAGTATGAAAATTGTGTTATGGCATTTATTTGTTGACCAAACTAGGAAAAATATGAAATAATGAACTAAATTAATGTCAATTCCTGTTTTTGTGCCCTTCTGGATTTCATGATGAATGATCTGAGGCATAAACTACAAATTTAAAAGGAAAAAAAGTTCACATGTATACAACTCTACTGTATATTGCTTTACCAGTATTAAAAAAAAGCCAATAAAACTGTAAATTTAAAGTTAAAACATCAAAAATCATCACACATGGACCTTTACTGCATGACTGCCATCTCCGCTGGTCCTTCACACGTCATCTCACTGTTCGTAAATGTGGAAACACGTTTTCTTCGTCTTTACATGTGTCTTTGGATTTGCACGCACATATTAATGATTTATCTTCAAATATTTCTTACAGGCCAGGATTCTCTTTTCCTCACGTAGTTCTTTTATTTCACATTTTCTTATATCAAAACCTATTTTAGCCCAACATTGTTCAGTCAGTTCATCTTGACCGTTTCGTTTTTTGTTGAGATGTTTCGTCCTTCATCCAAAAGACTTCATCATCAGTCTGAAGAGTCACAACAAACTCAGTCCCACAAGCAGCACACACCACTTTGGCTATGGCTGCCTCAGAGGAGTCGACGGGGGAGAGGTCGGGCCCCAGAAACCATCTCATCACCAACAGACTGGTTGCTCCACTATGTGGGTGTACTGCTTGTGGAACTGTTTGTTTTTTTACCTGGACTATTCAAAATCTTACATATATCCTACAAAGCCCTCAACAACCTAGCTCCATCTTATATTCAAAATCTTATTGTTCCATATTTTCCTAACAGAGCCTTCACTCTCAGACTGCAGGCTTATTCGTAGCAGAATGGGAGGAAGATATTTCAGTTCTCAGGCTCCTCTTGTGGAACCAACTTCCAGTTTCTGTCCATGAAGTTGACACATTGTCCAGTTTGAAGATTGATTAAGACTTTCATTTTTTATCAATCCTATAGTTAGGGTTGGCGTGTTATACTGCCAGCTTACACTAGAGGATAAATTGACCTAATTTCCTTAAATTAATTGTTAAAATTGAATATTTTTCACTTGATACTATTTTTATCTTAACATGTGATTTTTGACCTGCCATTGTGTATCTGTTCCTCCTTCCTGTTTCTCTCAAACCCAGCCGGTCGAAGCAGATGGCCGTTTGTCCTGAGCCTGGTTCTGCTAAAAGGTTTCTTCCTGAGGGAGTTTTTCCTTTCCACTGTTGCTCAAGATGAGAGTTCTGTGATGGAGTTAAAGTCAAAGCAGCCTGCTCCGCCGATAAATAGTGTTAAATTTTTATTTTGAGTTTAACTTTATGAATGTAGTATAATAAAAGAATAAACAAAGTTATATAAAAAGAAAATAAATTTAAAACAAAATCAAGCAAAACAGTAGTAAACTATACACATTCAAAGGAGTGGGTATAAACTAAACTTATTGTTACATCCACCCCTCTTGCATCTATAGCATCATCCAATAATATACAATTCATGGTAACATGGTTATAACATTCTTTTTTTTAGTATTTTATATATCCATATCTATAACCGGTACTATGCATTCATACTTGCATGCCATTATGATCAAGCATCAATAATTTTTTAACAGGTTACATTATTTCTAGATCACTATGCCATAATACAGTAATAATTGATAAATTCATTAATTGTTAACATTGATAGTAGCAGTAAAAAAAATCATTTCCCATATTGATATGCAGTGGTTACATCTTCTTAAACAATGTTTTAAACTGTTTTATGTTTGGACATTGCTTGATTTCCAGGCTTAAACCATTCCACAGCTTCACCCCACGTACCGATACACAAAATATTTTTCTTGTGGTTCTGAATTTTAAAGTTTTGAATTAACCTTTTCCCTCAAATTTTAAAGTCCTTCCTGTTTTGAGAAAAGCTTTTGAATGTTTCCCGGTTAAATCTTTTTTTTTTTTTTGCGTTAAACAAGATAACTGTAATTCCACTATGTCAACAAATTTTAGCAGCTTAGAGTTTATGAATAGTGTGTTTGTATGATCCAAATAACCAACTTTATTAAGTACTCTTATCACTTGTTTTTGCAATGTTGTTACTGTAGTTCTGTAGTTGTTGCCCATAAATCTGCACAAAAACTCAAATAAGGTAGGAGTCCTACCTCATTTGAGTTTTTGTAGTCCTACCGTAGAGAACAGTAAAGAATGTGGAGAGCTGTTTCCTCCAGGACATTTTTGGCTTTATTTAAAATAAATAGACTTTTTGACAGTTTATTTTGTTTATATTTAATATGAGATTTCTATGTTATTTTATCATCAACAATGAGCCCAAGAAATCTATAATCGATTACTCTTTTATAATGTTTACACCATATATCTTTATTTTGATCTCTTTATGTGAACTACTATTTCCAAATAGCATTATTTTTGTTTTGGTCAGATTTAAGGACAACTTATTCTTGTCAAACCATAATCTCAGTTTGTTCATAGTTGCATCATCAAGCAACTGCTCCATGTCATTTCCAACAAAAAAGACATTTGTGTAATCTGCAAATAAAACATTTTTTTATATTTTGAGTTATGCAGCATAGATCATTTACTGTATGTATATCATGAATAATTTAGGCCCCAACACTGAACCCTGAGGAACACCACAAGCAACGCACAATCAGAAATAACATTTTCCATCTGTTTTCCAAGTACCTGTAACTTTTGACCCATTACAGTCCCTCTAATCCCATATCTTACCAGTTTGTATGTGTTTCAGTACAGTGCCCTGAGATGAGTGACTTGGTGCTATACAAATGAATTGACTATTTTAGCCCACTTTTCTTTACAAACCCGATACGTTTAGTTGTTAATTGAAGCTGGACTGTGTCATAAATATATTTATTTCCAGAATAAGACAGCTTCTGCGTGGTGAGCTCTTGTTGCCTTACTTCTGTGTGGCTCCCCTTGTGAGCCAGCAGAGAGCAGTGTTGCATAAAAGCAGCTTCCATCACATCTTCTCCAGCATCCCTCACTTGTTGTCCTGCAGACTGACAGTATGACTCCTCCAGCAACCAGTGAGCAGAATCCAGGAGCCACACTTTAACTCTGCTCTTCAACTCACAGCCACAAAGGCTCTCCAAACAATCAAACCTATGGAGGGAGAGCTGTTGTTTTTATTATTTTTTTGCTTAAAATTGTCAGATGAAACAGCAACATGGCTCATATCCTGGAGCCATGGCCAAGTTGTCAAAGTGTGTTGGGTCATAAAAGGCTACGCTCTCAACACTGTCCCTTTTCTGCTCGTCACATGTCGACACTTACACACACTACTGTACACCATTTGTGTGTTGCAAATTGGCCTGCCTACACTTTTATGCCCCTTGGGGCCCTGCATCAATATGAAGAAAAGGAAAGTTTGGGCAAATTAGCATGGAAGCTTACACATTCATAAGTGATCCAAATATGTTTTCTTTTAATGTTCTCTTTTAACTCCTAGCTCCAGGGATATATTTTGAATATCACTCCATTATCTCATATTACACATCTTATCTCCTCTGCCCTCGAATCTCTTTCCTCTTTCCTTCCCTGGCTCACTTTCTTGTTCACGTCACACATTGAATTTTGTCTGTTGTCTCTCTTGAATGCACCCTCCATTTTGAGCCCATGAGCAGCATCTGATGAACTGACACCCCCTGCACATCCTGTCATCGTTGTATGAACGCTGAGTCGGCATTTGCACCATTGATTTTTATTTTTCTACTTTATTTTGGCAGTCTGACCACTTCTGAATACTTTGTGATATTTTAGCCTCTTGTGTCTCAAGTCTGTCCGCTCATTCAGAAGATGGGTGCTAAGACTTTAGCTTTTTGAAACTCTTACAGTTTTCAACCATTTATATCCCCTATAAAAACATTACAAATTTGTCAATTCACAATAAAAACATTATTCACGTTAAAATCTGCTTGAGCAAATTTTCTGTGTCGATGCTGGTGTTCAAGGTTCTTTATTGTCATTTGCATCACATGTGGTACATGAGGTGGAATGAAATTGTGTACTACTCAAGGTCCTGGTTACACCCCAAAATAGCAAAAATATAAAATATAATGAAAGAAAGAGTATTCAAGGATCTAAGATATACGCTAAACACTAATAATGTAAAATAATACAATATATTAAAAATTTAGATTTAGATTGGTGACTCTAAATTGACCCTAGGTGTGAGTGTGAGAGTGGATGGTTGTTTGGTGTGAGTGAGACAGGTCCCTCTTGTAAATGAGTCCCCGTGACTCAACGAGGCTAGCCTGTATAAATAAAGGTTGAATGAATGAATGAATGAAAAAAAAAAACAGCCATGAACATGAATCGGTTGTGAACAGATGGGTATGAAAACAGCAGCTTAAAAGCCACAAATCAGCAGCATGAATAATCAGCAGCACAGATAAAGTGACAATCAAAGTGGCATTACAGTGATTTTTCTCGTTAGAGATTCATGAGTCTAACAGCCTCAGGGTAGAAGCTGTTCTTCAGTCTAATGGTACACTTGATGCTCCTTAACCTCCTTCCTGAGGGGAGCGGGCAAAAAGTGTGTGTGCTGGGTGAGTGGGGTCCTTCATGATGCAGGTGGCTCTCTTCCTGCATCTGGAGGTGTAAATGTCTGTGATGGTGGGGAGACTGACTCCAACATCTTCTGTGCAGCCTTCACCACTCTCTGCAAAGCTTTTCTTTCTGCAGCTGTGCAGCCTCCATGCCACACGTTGATGCTGGAGCACAGGATGCTCTCCACTGCACACCTGTAAAGGAGGTGAGGCTCCTTCTGAATTCCATGACTATCTCCTTCATCTTCTTCACATTGATGTGAAGGTTATTCTCTTTGCACCAGCTCTCCAGGTGTTCCACCTCCTGCCTGTAGCTGGACTCATCATAGTTTGTGATGCATCCCACCACCGCTGTATCATCTGCAAACTTTACAATATGACAACCTGGATGGGTAGGTGTGCAGTCATATATGAACAGAATGAACAGAAGGGGGCTCAACACACAGCCCTGAGGGGAGCCAGTGCTGGGGGTTATGGTGGAGGAGGAGAAGTTGTGGATCCTCTGAGACTGCAGCTTGTTGGTTAAGAAATCCATGACCCAGTTGCATAGGGAAGGGGCCAGTCCTAGTGTGAGTAGTTTACCCATCAGGGTCTGGGAAATCATGGTGTTGAAAGCAGAAGTCCACAAAGAGCATATGAACTTAGAAGTGGGTGAGTGTAGTGTGGACCACAGAGGAGATGGCATCTTCTGTTGATCTGTTGATTGGTGTAAGATTCTCAGTCATTAGCTACTGTTTTGTTACTTTAAGCTTCTCGTTACTATTTTGCTACTTTTACCTTTTAGATAGCTTTATGCTACTTGTGCTTTTTAGTTAGACTTTGGCTAGTTTACTACGTACTTTTAGCTAGCCATTTGCTACTTTAAGCTTTTATTTACCATTCTGCTGCTTTTATACTTTAGCTATCGTGCTGCTGCATTTAGCTTTTACCTTTTAGCTAGTGTATTGGTACTTTTAGCATCCAGCAAGCCTTTTGCTTTTTTTAGATTTTAGTTAGTGTTTTGATCATTTCAGGTTCTATCAAAAAGGCGTTCAATACAAGATCAACTGGACTTTATTTGTAACAGAAGACGTTTCGCTTCTCATCCGAGGAGCTTTAAAACGTCTTCTGTTACAAATAAAGTCCAGTTGATCTTGTATTGAACGCCTTTTTGATTTATCATGTCCTGGACGACTGAGAATCTTCACCAGCATATTTCAGGTTCTAGCAACTGTTTTGCAGCTTTTAGCATTTAGCTAGCATTTTGCTCCAATTATCCATCATTTTGTAACTGTTAGTTTCTTCCTACCTTTAACATTTAGCTAGAAAATTGCCCATTTTAATTATTAGCTATAACATTTTGCTACTGTTGAAGTTTAGCTGGTATTTTTTTCTTTTTAGCTTTTAGCCAGTGTTTGTTCCTTTAAGCTTTTATTTAGTATTCTGCTTCTTTTATCTTTTAGCTGCTGCTCTTTAACTTTAACAACTCCATTTAAGCTTTATGGGAAATTTATGGCTGTCATTCCCTCTGTAGTTTACATAAAACTATAATTTCTCTGCTTGTGTCCTTTGAAAGCTGCAGGAATATTAACGGCTTGCATGAAGAGACTAAAGGTGTGGTTTTTGGTTACCCCTTAAGAGTCACCTGTCAGGGGGTTTTGTCTCCCAGAAGAATACCCAGAGTGCCTCCTTCTCTAATTGAAAGTAGACACCACTGGCCTAAACAGGGAGAACAGGAGAAACGAGGAGGGCCTGAACAAA
The DNA here is from genome assembly GCA_038048925.1 of Garcialebias charrua. Classification (NCBI taxonomy): domain Eukaryota; kingdom Metazoa; phylum Chordata; class Actinopteri; order Cyprinodontiformes; family Rivulidae; genus Garcialebias; species Garcialebias charrua. Next base: position 6,454 of record JBBPBX010023894.1, read on the forward strand.
CGAGAGCAAGAGAGTAAAAACAAAAATAAAAACCTGACAGAGCCAAAGTAATCAATTCCCAGCACACTGCAGGCCAAAAGCTAATGGCCCCGGGGCCTCGCGGCCTCTCAGGGCCATGGCAGGAGCCAGTCACACACATCACATGGCATTACTCGGGATGGGGTTACAGGAAAATGTCAGCCGTCGCATAAGGAGGAACCATCGGCCCATAGGATAATTTGAGTGCCTGAGGGAGATGCAATCTTTCATTCCCACGACTCCTCTCTTTCCACCCACACCCTCTTTTCATTGTATTATTGAACCCATTTTTCTTTTTTAATTTATTTCTTGTTTTTAATTTTGATTACTTCTGCAGCCAAACGCGTTACTTTTGTAAACAGGCTAGCACTGGGTTTGTGAAGTGTGATGCTGGAGATTGTTTTTCTTCCTCTATGAATCCTCTTCTTCTGGTGTGTCTGTTCTTTACAGCCTGGTCTGTACATGCTGGACTGAATGCTGTTGTGTGACTGCTCATAAAACAAATTATTTTCCTTCCAGGATCACTCCCATAGCAGATGAAGTTCAAAATAAATAGAAATGATAGGGAACATTTACAATTTTAGAGTCAACACTATTCAAGATGGTCGTAACAACTAACTGATCCTAAAAGACAGAAATGACTATGAATCAATCGAGCTAAAAACTAAAATTTGCTCTGCTACAGTAGTAGTTGAGACTGACCCTCAACACATATCTTGTGATTTTTTTTTAAAATAAAATACTCCCATTAATTATTTGGAGAGAACTGTGTTTGTCTGTTAGCAAAATATCTCATCAACTGCTGATTGGACTTTAATAAAACTTTCAGAAAATAACTATAAGATGTATGTAAGGGGTTATGAGGAGGTCAATATTAATACTGACCTCTTTACCTTAATTAATTTACTTATTCAGATTGAATAGTAAATTCACGGATTCTGTTCTTTTTCAGTTTACCCAATGTTTCTGTGATCTTTATGATGGATAAATAAACAGAGCTATAGAGTGACAATGGACATTGACTTAGTTTGATATGTCAAAGAGACACTATCATTTATTTAAAATAAATCAACTAAATTAACACCATTACACTTGATTGACATGATTTCACTTTCTTTCAAATTAATACGTCAGCACACTTAAATTTAACACAACAGACTTCAATATTGGATGTTAACATATTTAGTCTGTGGGCTCTTCAGCTTAATTATAGTTTCCAGCTTAGATAGAGAGGGGAAAGAGTAGGAGGAAAGATTTAAGAAGAAATTATCGTGAGCATGATACCAGAGTGACACTTCTCCTCCGACTTCTGCTAAAATCCAGGTACGTTTTGTAAACAGCTCTTTACCTTTTGACGACGGCCCGGTAAGAGGGAAGACCTTGTAGCTTTTCAGATGCACGGGTCCTTGTGGGAACCAGTACAATACCTTCAAGCAGGGTTCTGGTTTACGTTTTCCAACGTCTCCTGGTTTTCGCTTGGTCATCAGAGAATATGTCAGCTTCAGGCCTCTGACTTCAAGATAAACTTATTCCAGGAAGGAATAAACAAAGTTCTTGAGCTTACGCTTGTTCGAAGTGGACCCATAACAACATGTTATCAGTCCCAGCTGGATGACGAGTCCTTAGCGCGTGACTTGTGGTCATTCAGCTCTTTGGAAGGTTCACATCATCTTTCGAAGCTCCCAGAAACTCTTGAAGGAACTTTCTCGTTCCTTCCAAACTCTTGCAGACTCTTGCAGACTCTTGCAGACTCTGACGTTCCAGCCACAGCTTAGAACTTAAAACAGGAACAAAGAGAGGAGTTCACTTGCCTTATCAGACCCAAGGTTACAGCCAGAGCAGAGGGAGATTTGTTTAGGAAAAGACAGAGAAGCTGGAGCCTTGTTCATGAAAAACAACGGATTAAACTGTCTTCTTATTTCTAAACAAAACAGTCGGGTCTCTGTGACCCGAGATTTCCCTTTAACACAGCAGTGAACACAGTTTAACTCTTAAAGAATAACACAGCTTAAAAGCACACATCATGAAAATGACAAAAGTTATTCTTTTGATCACATCAGCCTAAAATCAAAGATAGAAATAGTCTCTTTTGGTGACTATATTTATCAGATTACAGCTTAATGAATGATTTTGTAGTAAATGTCTTGCTTTACTGAGAGGTCAGTAAAGGTCATCACTGGACAGTTCAAAAGTACACAGGTGTCTTAAAAGTGGACAAGGTCATGCCCACTACATGTATGTCTACACGTGATGACCTTTTAAAGCCGGCTGTCACAGTCAACTGACTTTACAAAAACACAAAAATAGTTCTAACCCAGTGGTCTTGACAGCGATCGTACCAAAAGTTGCAGTGGTAGTTGCTGACAGTCATTCATAACATATACCCCAAGTGCTACTTCATGCTCACGTCATTTAAAACATTATCTTTAACTGTTGGTATCAACTTTGCTTATCTGTTAGCCAAATAGCTCATGAACCACAAAAACAATTTTTTATGAAAATTTCAAAAATTGGATGTACATCTACAGTATTAACCTTTGGAGTAAATCCAATTCAAGATGGTTGCTACAGCAAATTAAAAAAAGACCAACACAGAAATGGATATCACTCAGTCAGTTTTATAGACATTGAGGTAAAATTCGATGTGGTAGTAACTGGGAGTCATTCATAATACAGTATTTTCTGGACTATAGGTCGCGCCTTTATATAAGTCACTCTGTCCAATTATTGTCAATAAATTGGAAGAATCCATAAACGGGTCGCACCTTTATATAATTTGCATCTATTATGCGTCCGTCACCGCTACGCGATGCGTCACCGCGACGCGTCATTTGCCCTGCTGAAAATGACGACCACAGAAGCATGCACGGTAGGACTTTTCACAAGATTAACAAGGTAAAAACAATTATTTGTCTGCTGAAAATTATAGCAAACATGTGTCTTAGCTTAACCATTCCTTAATAAATTCACTTAATGGTCAAATCTGCTGGATTTAAATTTTTTCGCTTGAAAAAGTACAAGGAAAAACAACTAAGCTAACCGCGACACATTTACATCTATAAAACATCAAATTTTATCTCAAATAATTCCAACAGCTAACAGTTTACCATACCATACCATACCATAACAACTTTATTTATAGAGCACTTTATGCACCCAACAGGACCAAAGTGCTGTACACACAATCACAAAATACAATACAATCATAAAATGGAAGGGACTAAAAACAGTACTAAAATAATAAATTATGAATACAATAAAACAAAGTTAAAACATCTCAGATTGTACCAAAAGCCAAAGAAAAAAGATGGGTTTTAAGAAGAGACTTAAAAACAGCAAGTGAAGAGGCCTGTCTTATGTCTAATGGGAGGTCATTCCAGAGCTTAGGAGCTACCACAGAGAAAGCACGGTCCCCTCTAAGCTTGCGCTTTGTCCTCGGTACCCTCAGAAGCAACTGGTCAGCTGACCTGAGCGAACGAGAGGGTGTGTAGTAATGCAGCAGCTCTGACAGGTATGGAGGGGCATGGCCATTTAGAGCTTTAAAAGTAAATAAAAGTATTTTAAAATGAATCCTGTAACGCACCGGCAACCAGTGCAAAGAAGCCAAAACAGGGGAAATGTGGTCAAATTTTCGTGTACCTGTTAAGAGTCGTGCAGCTGCATTTTGAACCCTCTGAAGCTGGGAAGTACACAGATCACTAATACCAACATAAAGTGAATTACAGTAATCCAGCCGTGTGAACCCTCTGAAGCTGGGAAGTACACAGATCACCAATACCAACATAAAGTGAATTACGGTACAGTAATCCAGCCGTGTGGTCACAAATGCATGGATTGCTGTTTTGAAGTGCTGTCTAGGAAGGATGGCTTTTATGCTGGATCCCCACCGCACGCATCTCGCGCAGCCGAAACAGCCACTTTACATTGAAAGTCTATGAGGGACGCGCATCTTGGAGCAGCGGGTCGTGTCGCGGCGCATCTACAGCATACAAGCAGCGCGAAAGTGAGCAGCAGCTGTTTCCTACTCCCGCGTCGCATCCGAGCAGCGACTGTGGAAGCACGGAATGCCGTGCTTCCACAGCTCGCTTCAGCTCGCTGCTCAGCAGCAAACAATCAGGACCAATCAGGAGAGACTCTGCCATGTGATCACGCAACATGTAAACAGGTAAACATGGAGGAGAAACTTACAGCAGGTCGTCAAACTGGGCGCGGGTGACACGGAAGTACCGCTGAAAGCGCTCCTCGTCTGCGCGCAGCTCCTGGATCAGATGGTGAAATTCACCGAATTCATGACGCCTCTCTAATGTGGGGTGAATCCAGAATCGTCGTTGTGCACGGCGTCTGCGTGTTGCTGCTTTGTAGATTAAGTACAACAAGGCAATTCTTCGTATTGCGTCCGCCATTTTTCTGAGACCGGAAATAAACAAACACCACCACCGGAAGAGGACCAACACGCTCCTCCTCCCACTGCAGACGCGTTAGATGAGGACAGTCATCTGTTGACAAGCAGCCAGTACAGTGCGTTTGGAGATTTTTGGAAGCGCGATATGCTTTAGGTGAGGATGAGGCATTACTCTGGCTAGCTGCCTCAAATGAAAAAAGCTGGATTTTACAACTGCTTTAATCTGAGACTCCAGCCTAAGACCAGCATCCAGCTTGACCCCTAGATTTGTAACAACTGGCCGGACATACTGAGCCAAGGAGCAATCGGACAGAGAGTCTTCAGTCGAACTGCCAAAAATCACCACCTCTGTTTTGTCTTCGTTAAGTTTCAAGAAGTTTAGGGCCATCCAGGCCTTCAAATCTTCCAAACATAGGAACAGAGACCGAAGAGAGGCTGAGTCTGCTTTCTTTAAAGGTACGTAGATCTGTGTGTCATCTGCATAACAATGAAAAGCAATCCCGTATTTCCTAAAAACAGAACCAAGCGGAAGGATGTACAACAAAAATAAAAGAGGGCCCAAAACTGAGCCCTGCGGAACACCACATGAGAGTGGAGCAGAGGAGGACCTATGTCCATCAAGACAGACACAAAAAGTACGCTTGGTCAGATAAGATTTAAACCAATCTAAGGCTATATGACCAATGCCCACCCACTGTTCCAAACGTGTGATTAAAATGTTGTGATCCACTGTGTCAAACGCAGCTGATAGATCCAACAACACCAAAACAACGCAGTCACCAGAATCAGTCGCCAAGAATATATCGTTAAAAACTTTTAAAAGAGCTGACTCTGTGCTATGAAATGATTTAAAACCGGACTGAAAAACCTCTAAAATATTATGATCAATGAGATAGGCCATTAGCTGATTATAAACTACCTTCTCAAGAATTTTCGAAACGAAGGGCAATTTAGAAATTGGTCTGTAGTTCGCCAGGACAGCAGTATCCAAGTTTGATTTCTTAATTAGAGGCTGGACAACTGCATGTTTCAGATTTTCAGGAACAGCACCTGAGGACAGGCTACTATTCACAAGAGCAAGGATCGAAGGACCTATAGTAAGAAAAACCTCATTGAATAGTCGAGGTGGAATAGCATCGTCTGGAGAACCAGTTGGTTTTAAGTGGCTAACGACCTCCTGCAGGGAATGCAAAGTCACACATTCGAAGCTATGAAAAACAGCAGAGCAAGGCACAGTATCTACAGGGTCATGAACAGTGGGTATGATCTGGGCCCTAATAGAAGTGACTTTCTCAACAAAGAAGTGTAAGAAACTTTCACAGAGAGCAGGGGAAGTCTCCACAATAGCACCATGTGGGGCATTTAAAACAGAATTAATAGTTCTAAATAAAACAGCAGGATTGTGACTGTTAGATACAATGATATTAGTCAGGTATCTTCTTTTGGCATCTTTTACAGTCCTTTACCATACCATACCATACCATTTTATTTATAAAGCACTTTAAACAGGAACAAGTCCACACAAAGTGCTGGACAAACAAACACGCAACAGGCAACACAGACAATGAGGTACAACACGAAAAACATAAAAACATTGCAGATCATAAATAAAACGATCCAATACAAATCAGCTGGCATTGAAAGCGATGGAGTAGTAGTGAGTTTTTAACCGGGATTTGAAAACCGAGAGGGAGCGGGCCTGTTTGATGAGCAGCGGTAACTCGTTCCAGAGTCTTGGGCCTGCTACAGAGAAAGCCCTTTGATAACAGCGCCAACATTTCTTCAATATTTGGAGTGACACCTGCAAGTTATCATGTTTCCATTTACCGGGTACGTTCAGCTTTACGACAGTTTCTCCTGGCAGCCCGAGTGACATCATTTAACCAGGGTTCGTTTGGATTTTGCAGGTCTAATTTTTAATGGTGCCACCGAATCCAGCGCTGCTTTGCTGGTAGAATAAAACCAGTTGCTGATATCCTCGGTTTTATTTCCCACAGTCTCTGGGATTGTACAGTTCTCATTAAAAACAGAAGAAAACTGAACAGCAGTGGAAGGGTTAAGAACACGACAGAGCCGAACTGCAGCACATGGTTTAACTTTAGTAATGGACTGCTTTATCTCAAATAAAACAGGCATATGGTCTGAAAATAATGGGTCACCAATCACTAAGTTAAAAACTGGTAGACCAAAAGATAAAACCAAGTCGAGTGTGTGTCCAAACTCATGCGTAGCACCAGTCACAAACTGCACAAGATTAAAAGAATCAAGAACATTAATAAACGACTGAGACATAGGTGAAGTAGGACAAAAGACACGGATATTGAAATCACCAACCAATAAAATTTTGTCATACCGTGGCATGATATCAGCCAGGAAATCAGAAAAGTCATTTATAAAATCTTTGTTGTACTTTGGTGGCCGATAGACCACCGCACACAACACAGTGTGGGAGCTACCAAGTTCAAAGAGATAATAATAATTCAATTTATAACGCACTTTTCATTACTGAAAATCTCAAAGTGCTACACATATATTGAATGCTACAAACATTCATAAACCAGTGGCGGCAGACTACCATGCAAGGTGCTTTCCAGTCCTACTGGGAGCAACTCAGGGTTAAGTGTCTTGCCCAAGGACACAACAACACATGGTGCGGGTCCCGGGAGTCGAACCGCCAACTTTCCGATCGGGAGACGACTGCCATTACCACTACACCACGGCCGCCCGTGGTGTAGTGGTAGGAAGTGGTAGGAAGAGACCAAGCTCAAAGCTACAAAAACGGGCAAGAGGTAACTGTTTACAAGTAAAACAGTTCTTAAAAACTTTCACTATTCCTCCTCCTCGACCCGTCATCCTCGGAAAATTAAAGTAGCAGCAGTTCGGCGGCAAAAGTTCATTAAAGACGCTGGACTCACCCAAACCACTTGTCCATGATTCGGTTATAAACAAGAAATCCAGGCCTTGAGAGGAAAAGTAATCCTTGATGACGAATGTTTTGTTTGCTAGCGACCTAGCATTTATCAGACCGATCCTGGTCGAGATCGGCGGATCTCCGCCACCATCTGGCGTCCGAGATTCCCGGCGAAGAGATCGTAGGTTAAGAAGATTCACCCCACGTCTACAGGGACGAGGAGTGCAGGGAGGACGGGGCTGGACCGCTCCATCATGGCCTCCACCAACAGGCACCAAGCAGGTACCCACAGGATCCAGCACGCGCAACGGGAAGGAGAGGCGCGGCACCAGCCTACGCGCACTGAATGAGTCCGGAAAACAATGCCCCAAAGCTGCCTTCGCACGTACTAGCCAACCGCTGCGTCTGCCACGACGGCGGGTTCGCTTCCGTCGGAAAGGTAGAGACCAGGAACGACACAGGTAAGCTGGAATGCCCAGCAGCAAGGGCGGGGTCTTGTCTCCAGTATAATTCCATGGTATCATATTACCAGTCGAGGCTCCAATGTCCAATAATCTTTGGCGATCATACACAATCCGAGCGTTCACACTTGTGTTAAAATTAAAAGCAAACAGAAAAAACAGGAAGAGCATCAGACAGCGAGCCTCAAACAACAACGGCGCCATCTTGGATTTACCCAGAATGCTTGTACAGTAAATGTACATCTAGTGATTACTTTCTGGAAGTTTAAAAAAAAATCTGCTGTGCGGTTTATGAGCTATTTGCTCAAACGTACAAGGAAATAACAACGAAGCAAACCGCGACACATTTACGCCTATAAAACATCGAATTTTATCTCAAACATCTCATAAAGCTAATCAGTTGTAAATATCCATCTAGTGCTTACGTTCTGTAAGTTTGATCAAAATCTGTCCTGTGACCTATTTTGCTAACAAACACTGAGCTAACAGCGAAGTAGCTAGTTCATACCTCCAGAGCAGGAGGCCGGGCTGCGACAGAGTGAGTCCGACCAGAGGAGGCTCTCGTCGGACACATGAGGTGGGAACGGTTGGTGTACCCTAGTGGACAAAAGTGGTACTGCACCCCTAGCGGCCGAAAGTGGTACTGCACCATCGTTGCCAAAATGGAAAAACGGTCATATCTGATTCAAAAATTGGTCCAAAAATATGGGGGAAAATCCATAAACAAGTCTCACCTCTCTGTAAGTCGTAGGGCATAAAAATTAAAGGGGACCACATTTTGGTTTTTTTAATTTTTATGGTATGTCTGTGTGCTATCCAGACCCCGTTCATTCAATTTAATACAAAAAATAATTCTTAGATAATAAATTATACCCTTTTTAATTCTGCCATTTCTAACTTCCGTTCTAAACGACCTGTTTATGATAATGAGCTCTGAAGTCCACGCCCGTCAAAACTCTGTCTCCGCCCTCTGTAACTGCCAGTATCTCAAATCTGTTGTTGTTTTAAAATTAGCCTTTTTTTATTACTCGTTTGACTTACTGTTAGTGCTAGCTTAAAAGATAACTTACCGAAAGCTGTTTGTGTGCGCCGCCATTAGCTGCTCCTATTATGCCCTCCCGAATCCGAGCTCTTCCTCCTCCTTCGGTAACAAACAGCCCGCGTAGCCAGGGCCGGATTTAGGAGGATGGGGGCCCCTGGGCTTGAGTCATCTTGGGGGGCCCATATATATATACCGGAGTGTGTGTGTGTGTGTGTGTGTATGTGTGTGTGTGTGTGTGTGTGTGTGTGTGTGTATATATATATATAGCGGCGGGAGGGGACCGGCCGCACACACCCCCTCCCTCCTCCGCCGGCAGCGGGAGGGGACCAGCCGCGCTGAAGCGAATAAAAGATAAAATCATCCAGTTTTACATAAAACCTAACAAGAACAGTTTACTCCTTTGTGAGACAACGTGTTTGAGACTATCCGTGCACAAAAAAAAACTTAGGGGGCGGGTCCGGAGGCTCTGGGGGCCCCTAAAATTCCGGGGCCCCGGGCTCAAGCCCCTGTAAGCCCCTGCATAAATCCGGCCCTGCGCGTAGCTCCTGCTAGTTGCATGCGGCGCTTTGGTCCACGGCTGCACATCCAATCCAGACAAACGCAAAGTTCACAGAGTGTTTCCAGTTAATTTATCCGTATGAGGTAACCTAACCTCTGACCGGACCGGACCCACACTGTCCTCAAAAGCCAACAGCTCACTGCAGCCCGATCTCTCCGGAAAAAAAAGAAAAAAAAGATGCCGTGGCCAGGACGTGAACCCCGGTCCTTTGGGTGCGACACCAGTGTTTTTACTCACTGACCTACAGGCTCAGTTGAACAACAGCAGTCCTTCATCGTATAAGAAATACATACAACCACCTACTTTTAGAACGCTGGAGTTTTGATTAGATTTTGATGAAGTGAAAGGTATTCTTAAAATAAATAAGTTGCTAATCTGAAAATATATCGATCAGTGGTGCTTGATGGTACAGACTGTCGCCCCGCGAGAGAGTGTGTGTGTGCACAGTTTTCTGCCGGCTGCGCGTTGGGAGCGATCGCTATTACACTAAAAATTGAACTAAAACGTAAAAATAACAATTATAAAGTATTATTATGTCGATGTATATATCTAATCTCACCCCGATTTCTCCAAAAACAAAAGGCTTTAAAAAAAGGGGGGAAAAAAAAAGATGCCATCTCTCCTGCGTGCCACTCAAGTGTCATAACCGCTCAACCAAACTGACAGTTGTGCAAATACAGTCCTTCATCATATAAGAAACAAGTCCAAACCGCGAGAGTGTGTGTGCACAGTTTCAACGAGACAGAGTTCATTCAAACAAGGTAATAAAACATTCTGGTTTTACTCAAGATGTGCTGCTGGCTGGAGCAGGGCTGAGCCCATAGCCCCCCCGGGGGCTAAATAAATAAATGACCGCCAGGTCAGTTCCTAAACTGCTCGGCAACCGTGACGTTTTTTATACTGAAGTGGGTTGAGCCGCACCAGGGGTTGCTAGGTGAGGGGCTGGACTCAGGTTTGGTGTGGGTTGTGGCTGCGGTTTGTGACGTCACAAACCGCAGGAAGTGCAAACGGAGTGTTTCTATCAAAGATAAATAAATATACTTAGAGTAAATAAACCACTGGGTGCATTTTTTAGCACTAGGACTGTTTTTTTATGAAGTACATACCCAAAGTTCAGTAAAAAAAACATTAAAAAGTGAATTTTGTATGTGTGGTCCCCTTTAAGCAAAAAGGTGTGACTTATAGTCCGTAAAATATGGTACACAATTTAAGCGTGACATCTCACACTATTGCATGAGCGCAATAATAATAATAATAATGAATTCAATTTATAACGCACTTTTCATTAATGAAAATCTCAAAGTGCTACAAAGTGCAACAGAATTTAAACGTCAATAAAACAAGTAATAAAACAAGTAAAATCAATAACAGTATCAACTAAGATCAAAGATAGAATCATGAGGAGGCAGAGTATGCTTGGTTAAAAAGAAAGGTCTTCAAGCCACACTTAAAGTCAACCAGTGACTGTGGAGCTCTTATGGTGTGATCACACCGAACAGCGTTTCAACTGCAGGAGCGTCCAGTTTACATGCAAAGTCAATGGGGGACGCGCTTCCAGCCGCGTCTTGGCGTCGGGTGTCACGTCACGTGCGTGTTGAGCATGCTGGAAAGTGTTTTTCTGTGCACGTGAACCTGCGTCAGCCTCCAAAGCACGCCTTGACCATGCTGAAGATTTCGCCGTTCAAACGTTCAAACGCCGTTCAACTCTCCCTGATTGGTTGATCAGGGAGAGTCGGGGGGAGAAGAGAGGGGGTCAGGGGGAGAGTCCCTATGTGACGCGGAAACGATTGCGCAACTATGTGATGTATTGTTTGTGGGACACAGAAAAAACCCGCGGAGTCATGGACTATGGAAGAGAAACTCATTGTAGCTGTGTGTTCGCGACAATTCCTTCACGACCAGTCAAGTCTGCTCCACAGAGACAGAAATAAAAAGCTCCTCGCCTGGCGGAGTGCAGTGAGGACTCGGTATAATCCATAAATATGTTGCTTCGCCGTATAAGTCGTAAGACATGCAAATTAGGCAAAAAACTGCGACTTATAGGCCGAAAAGTACGGTATAGTTGATGTGAGGAAAAAATACAGTTAAGAGATAAATCTAACAACAGGTCCCACTATAGGAAAATATAGGAAGCAGTGTCGTGCACGGCGAGTGCTTCCTTTACTTTTATTAATGGCAGGCCCTAATTAAGATGCTGGGTCACCGTTTGAGATTCTAAGTTACAAAATTAAGATATTGAGAGACTCAGTCATAAATAGGATATGTTGCATAATAATTTGAAGATGCAAAGACATAATTAAGAGATACTAAGTAATGATGTTTACGCACTAAAATAATTAAAAAATACTAAATCCTGATTATGAGAGCTGAAACAGCGTGTCACAATCTGGATGTTTTTATCAGAGCGATGGGATGGGCTTCGGTAAATACGAGCTGAACATCTGATGGCAGATGTTTTCAGGATTCCTCCCTGACTTCTGGACCATCGGAGGGATCCGACGGGCTGCACGGTTTGTGCTCATTAGTCAACGAGTGTTTGCAAACAGGCTGTTTGTGTCTCCTCTGCCAAGGTCATGAAGCCTCGGGAGGCAGAGCTCGTCGCTGAAATCTCAAAGGTAAAGTTCTCTCATGACGAGCTCGTTGTGGTTGAAAAGACGGAAGAAATCAAATCTGCGAGGTTGAGACCCCGACAGGTTCTTCTGTTAGAACGTTTCATCTTTTATCCAGAAGACCTCTTGTTGCTCGCAGCTCCTCAGACTGAAGCTTCTTTTGGATAAAAGACGAAAAGTTTCAACAAGAAGAATCTGACGGTTAAGTCAGGTTTGTTTGTTTGTCCAGCACTTTGGTGTGGACTTGTTCCTGTTTAAAGTGCTTTATAAATAAAATGGTATGGTATGGTATGGCTAGATTTATCTGCCTGGATTATTGAGCAGCATCAGGACAACAAATTAATTGTGGCAGCTGTGGTCGGCGTGCGGTCGTCGTCCATTGGGAGAGTCGGAGGTTCAATTCCACTAGCAGCCACATGTTGAAGTGTCCCTGGGCAAAACTCTGAACCCTTCACTGGCTCTGATGTGTGTCCCATCAGTGTATGAATGTGTGTGTGTTGTAGAGTGCTGTATGAATGTGTGTGTGGAGGTAAATGAAGACACAGATTGTAAAGAGCTTTGAGTATCTGGATTAGATAGAAATAAGAACAGTCCATTTAATATTAAAGGGGACCTCAGATGTGTTTTTTAAATTTTTATGGTATTTCTGTGTGATATCCAGACCCTATTCCTTCAATTTAATGCACAAAATAATTATTAGATAATCAATTATACCCTTTTTAATTCTGCCATTTTTAACTTTCGTTTTGAACGACCGGTTTCTGATAGAAGTTCTGAAGTCCACGCCCTTCAACGATCTGTTTACGCCCTCTGTAACAGCCAGTATCTGTAATGTGTTGTTGTTTTAAAATTAGCTCTTTTTTTATTACTCATTTGACTTACTGTTAGTGTTAACTTAAGATAACTTACCGAAAC
>JBBPBX010023894.1:29700-40142 GCA_038048925.1 Garcialebias charrua
GAAAGGTTAGTCATGAGCAAACCCAATGTTACATCCGGCGCTGCTATCGATTCAGCTAGCACCCCAAATGCTAAACGGCACCGAGAGGGAAGCTCTGACAGCTCGTCAGGATCGTCCGCGGATAAATTGAGCTTCACGGCAATACTAGAGTCCATTGACAAGAAGTTGTCTAGCTTGGACGCCTGGCTGGCGTTAGTAGAGGTACTGTACAAGGAATTCCAAAGTTTGAGGGAGTCATTGGAGTTCAGTCAACAGCAGGTAGCATCTCTCGCTAAAGAAAATACGGAGTTGAGGGGGACAGTGAAACAAATTACAGATCAGATGACGTAGCTTTCCGGCGATAATAAGAAAATGAAAGCGTCAATTTTGGATATCCAAGCCAGAAGCATGCGAGAGAATCTAGTCTTTTCTGGAATTCCGGAGCGAACGGAGGAGGATCCGGAGGCCTCGGTTCGGGCCTTCATTCAGAACCAGCTGAAGTTGCTGAGTGACGCAGTTAAATTGATCACTTTTCACCGAGTCCACCGCCTCGGAGCTAAAAGACCTGAGAATACTAGGCCACGGCCAATCATTGCTAAATTCGAGAATTTCAAACAAAAAGAACAGGTTAAAAGCCGAGGTAGGAAACTACGTGACACAAACTTTAGCATGAACGATCAATTTCCTGCAGAAATTCTGAATAGAAGGCGCGTTCTGTTCCCGATCAGAAAATATTAGCGAAGGAAGAAGAGCTAACATCTCTGTGGATAAACTTTACATCAACGGTCAGCTGTTTAGAGATCCAGAAGCTACTCCTTGGCTTTATTAGCCATATCATCAAGGTAAGACCTATTTCGGTTGCTAATATTAATTAATATGATTAAATATATATTTATTAATATTACTTACCAGATATATTTAATTTTCAGCACAGCTCGGTGGTGGGATACACACAGATCGTGGTGGTACACAAGGTGGGATGGCACTTGATGTGGTAAGAGGGTTCTTGTGTTGTTTTTTCTTATCTGAATTATGTTTTCATGTATATCATTTCTCTTTGTTTTCTTGTCTATATTTTTCTAACTTAACAATTATCAGCGCACAAGCACAAGGGTTCACATACATCTTTATATATCCATACAATTACTTCATAAATGAAAACTTCCCTGATTCATATAAAAAAAAACAGCAATTACTCTATTTAAAAATCATACATAATTAATCATTAAGGGATATGTTTTTGTCTGGATCTATTATTATGATTTTAAGTCTCTTCTGGACTCTCTTAATCTCACTCAACATGTTGACGCCCCTACGCACAGCAGGGGGCATACTCTGGATTTGGTACAGACACTGTACTCATCAATAACTTATCTGTATATGACCTGGGTGTCTCAGATCACAGGGTCATCTCTCTGGAAGTGCCTTCATCTTCGCCTGCTTCAAACCCAAAACGACCCATCCAGTTCCGTGACCTTAAAAACATCTCCCTTGATGTTCTGTCTGCTGATCTTCACACCCTGACCGCTGTCAATCATCCTTCTGCAGATGACTCTGTGGATTACTACAACCAATCTCTTCGGGAGCTCCTGGACCTACACGCCCCCTTGAAGACAAGACTGGTGTCTTTCTCGCGTTCAGCCCCTTGGTACACTGATGAGCTGCGCAAGATGAAGGCAACTGGCCGTGCTATTGAGAGACGTGTAAAATCATCTGGTCTCTCTGTGCATAAGCAGGCATATAAAGAACATCAGAAAGCGTACGCCTTTTCTTTAAAAGAAGCACGCTCCAAATATTATTCTAACATCATCAACACCTGCCCTGGAAACTCTAAACAGCTCTTCTCCACAATCACTCGTCTGCTTAATCCCATTAAGCAAACTCTTGAGGACTCTGCTCAAAAATGCGACCTGTTTCTTTCATCTTTTAAAACCAAAGTTGACACTATCAGATCTCAGCTCCACAACCTCCCCGTTCTCAGTGTGCCACCCACCCGTCTGCATTCTGGGACCCTAAACAGCTTTGACGAAGTTGTTCAGAGTGAGGTGGAGGCCATCATCAAGAAAATGAAGCCTTCATCCTGCGCCCTGGATCCTTTCCCCTCGTCTCTCATAAAAACCAATCATTCTGCAATAGGCCCACTTATCACTCAAATAATAAATCAGTCTCTACAATCTGGTCATGTTCCACTGCCTCTAAAAACCGCCATCATTAGGCCTCTTCTGAAAAAATCTAATTTGGATCCCGACATTTTTTCTAATTACCGCCCAATTTCACACCTCCCTTTTCTGTCTAAAGTGCTGGAAAAAGCTGTTGCTGCTCAGCTGCAGGATCACCTACAACAACACTCCCTGTATGAGAAGTTCCAGTCTGGATTCAGGGCAGCTCACAGTACAGAGACTGCATTGCTGAGGGTTACCAATGATGTCCTCTTGGCTGCTGACACTGGCTCTCCCTCCATCCTTGTCCTCCTTGACCTCACTGCAGCCTTCGACACTGTGGACCATAGTATCCTCCTCCACCGTCTTCATGTGGAGGTCGGTCTCTGCGACACCGTCCTGGACTGGTTCAAATCTTTCCTCTCCAATAGGCTGGAATGTGTTAGTCTTGGCAACGCCACGTCCCAGACAGTCTGTGTCTCCTGTGGTGTCCCTCAGGGGTCGGTTCTGGGGCCCCTGCTGTTTTCCCTTTACATGCTGCCTTTAGGTCAAATTATTAATCAGTTCAACATTTCTTTTCACTGTTATGCCGACGATACACAGCTCTACATCAGGACTGGAGCATCCTCATCTTCCACCTTGTCATCTCCATCTTCACTCACTGCCCTCTCTGCCTGCCTGGAGGCAATTAGGGCATGGATGAATCAGAACTTTCTTCAATTAAACTGCTCCAAGACTGAGGCCATACTGATTGGCACCCCTCACCAGGTACAAACATCTCCTATAACAAGACTTTCCTTTTCTGGACAAGACATCCCCCTCTCCACCTCTGTTACTAATCTTGGAATAAAAATGGACTCCAATCTTACATTTGAAAATCACATTAAGCATCTGTTTAAAACTTGCTTCTTCCATCTTCGAAACATCTCCAGACTTCGCCCATCCCTAACTTTTTCCGATGCTGAGAAGCTCGTCCATGCTTTTGTCTCCTCCAGGCTCGACTACTGCAACTCCCTGTTTATTGGAATCCCTGGCAAAAACCTTCAGAAACTTCAATATATTCAAAACAGTGCAGCAAGGATCTTGTTGAGAGTTCGTAAATTTGAACATATTACACCCATTCTCCATAACCTTCATTGGCTTCCTGTCGCCTACAGAATTCAGTACAAAACTGCTCTCATTACACATCAATGCTTACACGGAACTTCACCAGATTATCTGAAGGATATTCTTATTCCATACTCATCCACCCGTTCGCTGCGGTCACAGAACAGTAATCTCCTTCACATTCCGAGAACCAAATTAAGGACCATGGGTGACCGGGCTTTCAGTGTGGCTGCCCCCCGCCTGTGGAACTCTCTTCCTGACTGTCTGAGAGCCCCACAGTCTGTGGTTGACTTTAAGAGCGGCTTGAAGACCTTTCTTTTCAACCGAGCATACTCTACCTCCTCATGATTCTACTTTTGATCTTAGCTGATACTGTTATTGATTTTAATTGTTTTATTATTTGTTTTATTGACATTTAATTCTGTTGCACCTTGTAGCACTTTGAGATTTTCATTAATGAAAAGTGCGTTATAAATTGAATTCATTATTATTATTATTATTATTATTATTATGTTTTATATTTGTGATAATGGGTGTGGTTTAGCTATATTATCATTAGCATAGGTATGGGTACCTTAGGGTTTGTCACGTGGAAAATTAATGGAGCCGGTAGCCAACGTAAAAAATATAGAATTTTTAACCAGATTAAAAGATTAAAGGCAGATGTATTACTCCAAGAAATTCATAAATTAGCCTCAACTGTGGATGAGCTAAAATCTTCAGAGTTTCCTAATGTATTCTTAGCTTGCTATAATTCAAGACAAAGAGGGGTAGCAATTTTAATACATAAAAATGTTAACTTCACAGTATTAGATCAGGTTATAGACCCGCACGGTAGATATATAATGTTAAAGTTATCAATATTCAGCCAAAATTATTGTATTGTTAGCATATATGAGCCGAATGTAGACGACTCTGCTTTTTTCATGACTTTTTTTCCACTCTATCAAATCACATGGATTCTTCACTGATAATGGGAGGTGATCTCAACTTTGGTTAAGATGACAAAATAGACAGACTGAATGCAGTGGGAACTCCATGTAGTTGGCAATCTATAAATATAGTTAAACAGTATATGAATGATTATGGACTCTGCAATGCATGGCATAGTTTTCACCCTGATAGCAAAGAATATTCTTTCTTTTCACATGTAAATCACTCATATTCTTGTCTTGATTATTTCATAGTAAGCAATTCATTGCTGACCAACATTTCAGATACTAAGATACACCCTATTGCTGTCAGCGATCATGCACCAGTTACTCTAAATTTAGATAATAAAAAAGAAACAACAAAAAATATAAAATGGAGATTAAATACATCATTGCTTCAAGAATAATAATTTTTGCAATATTTAAAAAAAGAATGGACATCATATTTAAAGTTTAATGACTTGTCAGGAACATCAGCATGTACACTTTGGGAGTCTGGGAAAACAGTTATGAGAGGTAAAATAATATCCTATTCAACAAATAAAAAGAAAAAAGAAAATAAACGTATTGAGGAATTAGAGAAATCCATCAAATTATTAGAAGGTTTACAAGGAGAGGAAACACAGCAAAAGCTACGCAAGTTAAAATTAGAACTAAATGAATTTATTGACAAGAAAAACAAATTCTTGATACAAAGACTTAGATTAGACAATTTTGAATACGGTAATAAATCAGGGAACTTTTTAGCTAACCAACTCAAATTAAACAAAGAAAAAACATCTATATATGGTATTAAAGATAAAAATGGAAATATAACTTATGATGAGGGAAAAGTAAATAGTGTTTTTAAAGATTTCTATAAAACTCTATACACTCCACAAATAAATCCATCTAATGAGGATATTAATGAATTCTTGGAGAGAGTAACACTTCCAAAACTAGATATTAGTCAATCATCAAAACTAGACTCACCATTAACATCAGATGAGCTCCATGAAGCAATTAAAAGCATGCCTAATAAGAAATCTCCAGGTCCTGATGGATATCCAGTAGAATTCTATAAAAAATTCTGGGACATACTGGAACCAATATTTTATAGAGTGCTACTTGAGTCAGAAGAAAATGGCAGGCTACCAACACATATGAATTCAGCCAACATTAGTCTCCTATTAAAACCAGGCAAAGACCCAGTATTACCTACCAGTTATCGTCCAATCTCTCTTATTAATGTTGATGTTAAAATAATTTGTAAAGTCTTATCTAAAAGACTAGAGAAGATAACTCCTGTTATTATACATCCAGACCAAACCGGATTCATAAAAGGAAGACACTCGAACACAAACACTCGCAGATTATATAATTTAATAGAGTATTCATATTTTAAAAATATTGAAACAGCTATTTTGTCTTTAGATGCAGAAAAAGCATTCGATAGAGTAAATTGGAACTTCTTATTTGCTACCTTAAATAAATTTGGATTTGGGAACTACTTCATTAACTGGTTAAAAATATTATATAGCTCACCAACAGAATGTGTCAGGACAAATAATCAAATATCTTCAAGCTTCTGTTTACAGAGGGGCACAATACAGGGTTGCCCACTTTCACCAACATTATTTGCTATTTTTATTGAACCTTTAGCAGCAGCAATAAGGCAAAGTGCTGATATTAAAGGCATACACTGTAAAAACATAGAACATAAAATTAGTCTTTATGCTGACAATGTTTTACTTTTTCTTCAGAACTCAGGAAACTCAATATCTAATGTTATCAAATTAATAAACTCGTTCTCAAAAGTTTCTGATTATTCTATAAATAGGACAAAATCTACAGTTCTTCCAATAAATTGCGTGTTTAAGAATTCTCTCAATAAAAGACTACAATCAGGTAACATTACATATTTGGGTATTAATATCTCTCCTAAATTGGAAGACTTACTAAAATTGAATCATATCCCACTATTAAAGGTTCAGTCTGCAGTTTCTGTAGAACATCAGCACTTAGAAAAAATTTCAACAAGCAAAGCATTCTGATCCCTCCCCCTCAGAGCCATATATGGCTCTGCCCCCTTGTGGTCTGTTGAAATTTGAATTCAAGCTCTGTTTTTATTGGCTGATTCAAATTCAAGCTCGGTTTTTATTGGCTGGTTACAAACTTTGTTTTTATTGGCTGGAAAATGGCGGGTCACTTTTTCTTTTTAGAAATGCTTATTTACCACCTGGAGAAGCAAGGGGACAATTTTTTTTTTAGTTTTTTCAGAGATTACCTCTCTAACATCAATCTAGTGACAGAGTGAAGAAATATGTTAAAATATATATTGTTTGAAAAGTTACAGACTACATTACAATCTTACATACCCTAGCTTTAAAGAAAATTGAAGACGATCTTACTAGATGGAGATCTCTACCCATATCACTTATGGGAAGAGTTACCTCAGTAAAAATGATGGTCTTGCCGAGAATAAATTATTTATTCTCAATGATTCCAAATAAACCTTCAACTGAATGGTTTAAGTCCCTGGACTCTTTTATATCTAAATTCCTTTGGAAAAATAAAACCCCACATATTAGTTTAAAAACATTACAGAAATCCAAAGATACCGGAGGATTAGAACTTCCAAACTTTTATTACTACTGTTTAGCCAACAGGTTATAATATATGTCAAAGTGGTTAAATCCGAATGCACTAGATGAAACTTGGATAGATATAGAACAAACTTTATGTAATAATATTAGGATTTCAGATCTACCATTTATTAGTACAGATATAAAAAGACATGTCTGCTTTAAAAGTATCAATATTAGCTCATCTCTGACGGCATGGTGGGAGTATCTGAAAATGACAAAGTCTTCACTGCTCCCATGCAGACATACGCCCATCTGGAACAATCCTGACATACAGCAAGAAAATAATATGTTAAATTTCCCAGGTTGGAGAATTAAAGGAATTGAATCGTCTGGAACACATATTTGAGGGTATAGACTTTATTCCATTTAATAAATTAATAATACAATATGACATTGATAATAAATATTTCCTAGAATACCAACAAATTAAGTCTATTGTAAAAAAAGAAATTTAAGCTTAATAAAACATTGTTGGAAACACCAATACATGTGTGTTAGAGTTCATTAATCTTCAACCCCCCAAATTATTATCTAAAATATACAAAAAATTGTCTAGAATCGATGACTCAATAACACTACCTGTTGAAAAATGGGAGTCAGATTTATCAATCAACTTTGAACAAAAAACCTGGTCTCAAGTATGTTTAAAAACATTTAAATTGACTAGAATCTTCAATTTACAATTGATACAGTACAGTATAAGGTTCTATATAGAGTACATTATACAGGTCAGTGAATGTTTAAGATGGGTTTTACACCGTCTAACAACTACACACAATGCA
This sequence comes from Garcialebias charrua, assembly GCA_038048925.1. Classification (NCBI taxonomy): domain Eukaryota; kingdom Metazoa; phylum Chordata; class Actinopteri; order Cyprinodontiformes; family Rivulidae; genus Garcialebias; species Garcialebias charrua. The sequence goes on from JBBPBX010023894.1 coordinate 37,287, forward strand.
AAGGCAATACAGCAAACCCCCTAGTTACGACTCCATCGACCTACGAACAACGGGACCTACGAACGTATCATATTTAATAAAAATATGAAATTACTGTATTAAAACAAATAATAATAAAAAAAAATTTGTGTGTTTAAATGTTCTTAATTTCATGTGTACATCACTTTGTTGCAGATGTGGTTGTTTTAAAGGCTTTATAAATAATAATTATGATAAAAATGATCATTTCTGATCATTTTTGAGCAATCTTGGGCAGCAGGAAGTAGGTCTTCAGTTTACACGGTCACAAATTAATGTAGAACACCGGACGCCATTTTAGGTTCAGTCACGGGGGTCTCCGGTCACAAATTAATGTAGAACACCGGACGCCATTTTAGGTTAGCTGCCGGGAGCCGGCCTTTGAACACTGGTGACCAGGATGGCCTCATATGGATTAATTACTAGCTGGAAACGTCTCTGTGAACTTTGTGGATGTCTCAGGCAGCAGCGGATTTATCGCCGATCGTGCCAGGCCGCCGCGCGAACACCTCCGGCCTGGCTAGCTCCAGAAGCTAACACGGGAGCTAACACGGGAGCCGGCCTTTGAACACTGGTGACCAGGATGGCTTCATATGGATTAATTACTAGCTGGAATCGCTCTGTGAGCTCTGTGGACGTCTCAGGCTGGAGCAGCAGCTGCAGATTGATCGCCGATCGCGCCGCCGCTCCAACACCAGCCCATGGCCTGGCTAGCAGAAGCTAACACAGGCCTTGAGCAGCTGCCGTGGTTAGCTTGCCGGCCGCCGCGCTGCTCGGCCCGACAACAATCAACGCATGGCAACCTAAGATGTCGGCTTTGACCATCTCAAAGTAAGAAAATATATTTTTATTTATTCTGTAAATGTGAATAGCAATGTTTAACATTACAGTACACTACTGTACATGCTTAAATGTGTGCGCGCGCTCCGCTAATTTCACCCCCTAGCTACGGCAGAATCGAGCTGCGAACCGTTCTTATCTCCCTAACTCGTTCGTAAATCGGGGGTTACCTGTATACCTGATGACTATATTCACGCACTCTGGTTCTGTTCACCCGTTCAGAGGTTCTGGGTCCAGGTATGTGAAGACTTGTCTAAATGTTTGAAATGTAATATCCCACTCTCTCCATCTGTTTGCTTATTGGGTATCTTTGAAGATGTTACACTAGAAAAAAATACATCCTGTATGCTTTTCACTGCCTTATGCATCGCAAAGAAAACCATACTCCTGAATTGGAAAAATAAAAATAATCTTAGCATTAATCAGTATAAAAATCTTCTGTTAGATCATATTAGTCTTGAAACAGCATCTGCCGACACATCGGATCAATCTCTCTGGCATTCTTTGATCGGCTCCGTTACGTAGTGAGGGTGAGGGGTCTGGGATCTGGCCTTGTGGGGCATTGGGGCTGGTGTGGGGGGAGGTCGGGTTTGGGGCGCCGGGGGGTTGGGGCTGTTTGGGTGGGGAGGACTGCCTTCAACCTGGGGAGGACCGGGGATGTCTGCTGGGGGCAGCATGCGGGCCCTCAGGTGGTCTGTGGCGGCGGTCATGGGTCACCGATCGGTGGCCCGGCTGTGCTGGGGTGGTTTTGGGGTGGGCACCGGGGGCTTGGGATTCTGGGGGCGTGTCGTCCCCGGGCTTGGGCCTGGTGGGGGTCGGGGATCTTGGGCTCTGGCAGGCTGGTCATCGGGCTATGGGCTGGCTTGCTCTCTGGTGCTCGGCTCTGGCCGGGGGGCCCTCTGCTCGCAGGTGGGTTGGGGGTTTGTGTGCTGGAGGTTGGGTGTCTAGGAACATGACTGGTGGCCCATGGGAGGGGGCAGGTTGACCCAGCCTGGGTGTCTAGTGTGTTATGTGTTTTGAAAGTTGTTAGTATGAAGGGTGGGTGTAGTATTTCTTCTGGGGTGGGGACTGAGTGGATGTCCTTGATGATGGTCTGGGACTATGCATGGCCAGTGGGCAGGCCCTTTTCTATGGTGGGGGTCCGCTCCCGGTGCTTCCTGGCTCTGTCGGCGGTTAGGTGGGCGTTCTTGGCCATGTCGTCCATGTGGGATTTTGTGTCCTCTTGGGCGGCGGGCTGACTGCGGTTTGTAGGGGTCTTTGTGGCCCTGGTGGATGTGGGCTGTTGGTCCTGCTGCTGGCGGCCCTCGTGGCCATGTCCCTCTCTGGTCTAGAGATCAATGGGCCTGGCAGTCAAAGAGGTGTTTTGGCCTCGCTCCTTGGGTGGATGTTGGCAAACTGGGGGGGTATACAGGGTCAGCGGGGGAGCTGACTCGCTGCGGGAGCATTGTTCCTGCAGTTATTTTCTCCCCATCCCTCACCACGCACCTTCGCCCTCTTCATTTCAAATTAATACATGTAAGGATTTTGAGGCTCAGGTGTGCTGCAACGTTTTTACATCTCTGTTGTTCAGAACCACCTGGGACTCAATTTTATTATACACCTTAGACATTCATTCATAAACATCCTCATAAAATTCACATATAGGAAATTGGGGTGAGCAATATGGTTATGGGTGGCGAGATGACACCACTCTCACATACCGTGCTTGTGCTTACTCACTATTATGCATTTAGACAGTAAGGGCCTGGGTTCGAGTTGGGGTGGAGGGGAAACCGGCATTATGCCAGCCTTTGCTCCTTCTCTTTTCCTTTTAAGTGCACTTTACAACAACATACATCAACAACACATTTGGAGACGGGGGTGTGTGTATCGGGGTCTAGGTTTGTTAATTTTTATTTATTTATTTATTTATTTATGTATGTATGTATGTATGTATGTATGTATGTATGTATGTATGTATGTATGTATGTATGTATGTATGTATGTCATGTATGTATG